>JZLH01S0486851.1:11971-39570 GCA_001188425.1 Eucidaris tribuloides
TTCAGTTTCATTACATCACGAGTTAACTTGCAAAAATGGTTATAGTTCACGGTAAATGTTCTTAATCACAATAATTACTGCAAATGTTATCTCTCTAGCACACAGCATGCATCTCATCTTTATTTCATCAAATTTTGCGCCTGCATTGCATCTTTGTAACAGCTGTCATTTTAACCTTGAACCAAATGTGCGAACACATCTGTGTGATTCCTTGCAATATGATAGTTTGATTAAATGGTCACAGTGCCAGTAACAGATTTATTTCTTGTTTTTCATTTTTTACTTTTCATTTTAAACTTCGTTTTTGATCCTCTGAACATACATATTGTTTGTTAGGAATTCCCCCAAAATGAAAATGAGCCACTTACATGCCAAGACAAAAAAATCAAGCATATATCAGAATGAAAAAAAATCAAGCATATATGAGAATAAAATAGATCAAGCATATAGAGAATAAAATACATTCGCCACAACTTATTACTAACAATTCGGTTTGTCAAAATTACACCGTGTATGATTAAATAATTTGTTCACATTGCTATTAAAGGTGTAAGATACAATTTTTCCCCATTTCTATAGATTGATTTATTGATACTAAACTAATATCCATTACCATGTAAATGAGAACTAAAATTAATCCCCATTTGTACTGATAAATGATTAGAAATGACTTCAAATGGAATGCAAATGCAATGAAAACCATAACCCCAAAACAGCACAAACGTGTTAATACTGCTTTGTTGTAAAAATACATGTACATTCTTTTTTAAATAGACACAAAGAAAGCCTCCACAAATTCTGAGAATGTAATCAACAAGAGAGAATTAAATTAGTCTTCAACTCTTCATCTTATCACAATGCATCTCTGCAGCATTTAAATCTTGGGAAGATTAATGTGAAATATTTCTTTGATCTGACATTAAATTATTGAATAATTAATCGTCACACACATGCATATAGTCATATGAAACGAATGCATTAACAACAAGCAAAGAAAACATGAACAGTAACACAAATACTTCATACAATGTAATTTTCGAGATTACGTTAACCTACAGTCCTAAACCAGACAAAAAAGAAAAGAAAAACAAAACATAACAAAAAGAAAAACCACACTGTTTTACAGAAGATATAACAAATATAACTTACTTGAACTTTTGTTTTATTTTGCCATTGGGTAATGCACATCAATGTAATGGCTACAGTACATGCTTGTGCCATGAATTCCATGGTAACACCTTAATTGAAAGATCACTAAATTAATTTACAAACACTTGTATAAAAAACAACAACAAAATCTGAAGGAAACAGTAAAGATCCAGATCCAGCAGTAGGAATAAAATTGTTACTCTACAAATGGCAAGACATCGGTATGTAGATGTGTACAGAAAGATGTGCATAACTTACATCAAATACTTTTTGACCTAGGTTACACCACTTCTTACTTTAAATAATTACATACCAGTAATATGAGTGTCATATAATGGAAGAACTGTACATTTACATGGAAACAAATAAATAAATCAAATCATAGCAATTACAAGGCACATTTCACGATAATAATCCGCATTAAAAATATTTTTTAAAATCAAATTAAATCTCACCAGTCAGACAGCGATTACAAATCACAATGATTTGATAAACGATAAGTTACAACTGTATGCCCAGATGAAACGGGCTCACATAAATTAAACCTTGGTTTGAAGAAAATAGATCATTAAAATATGTTTGTAATAAAATAAAATTAAGAATGCAAAGTGACTAAAAATCAGGAGGTAATTTCTCATGTATTTGACCATATCACTGGTTTCATGACCACAACATCAAAGCAGATAAAAGATAACTAGATCAGTAAGGAATATAACAAGAAGAAAATAATTAAAGTAAAATAGATTGATATGTACATGTATATCCACTCAACAATTTATTCAACTATACAAGAAAAAGCTGAGGATGATACAGAAAGTTGATTTTCGATATTATGTGATCAGACACATCTAAATTTGGAAAACAGGAATGATGCTTATAAACAGAGCAGCTTCTAACGTAGTAGGTGGGTGTTCCGCAAAAACATAAGAATAGCTACACACTGTGAGTCATAAAAAAAATGAAACCCGGATTAAATTGCAAATATCTCAAAATTGAAAGAAAATACCGTAAAACTGATATTAGAGAATGAACACATAATAACGTTACTTTTATGTGGTTTCTTGGTCATTCATATTGGGTCAAAGGGTACTGCTCCGTGATCAATTTTGTAAAACATGTCACAACTGCTTTCATCCAAGTTTTGAGTTTGCAGTCTGCATGTATGACTTTTTTGTGTGTGTGAATGCTCTGACCAATGTCATCATGCAGCACAAACTACAACAACTTGGACAAAAACAATGTTGACATCTTTAACAAAACTGAATGCTGAGCAGTCACCTGTGACCAAATATGAATAGCTGATATACAATATGACGTAAACAAATACAAAAGTACCCAGATGTATCTGATATTTTTTCCTCAGCGTATGATATTTTCGATATCACATGCGTCTCACGGCAGCGCGTATATGCGCATTCCTTTGCGCGTGGGATACGCGATAATATCACGGTGCTTGATACACCCCATTTAGATAACAATTCATGATATCAGTTTGATAATATCTTTTTTCGATTATGAGAATTTTGGGATTTAATCTAGATTTTTTTTTAAATCACACTATAGTCTGCAACTTGTTACTATAATAGGCTACACTGTCTGATGGGTTAATTGGCTCACGATGTCCAATGTGCACACAAAAATTGACGGTCACCGACATCCTACAGATAATATTGAAAAATAATGAAACTCATAGTACTGACATATGAAATATCAAAGTGGTTTTTGCTAAATATATAAACGGTATGCAGACAGAATTTATGTCAAGACAAAATTGTGCAGTCCTTTTTCTATGACAGATCAAATGCGAATTCTAGTTTGTTTTTTACCAACTCAAAACAGAATGACCCCAACAGGATTTTAATCTTCCGCTTCTGGACAGTGACACGAGTCAAATCTGAACAGGACCAAGATTAAGAAAACCACATACTGCAACTATTAGGGAGTAGGCCCCCTTTTATACCAGGGCTTGCCATATCACCTCAAATTACAGTCATTGATTTATATGATTACCAGGATATTGATTTCTTCTTCAAAGTTAGTAATATTAGGAGATGAATACTGATATCGTCTGCATTTTAAAGAAAAATCTCTAATAAGCAATAGCTGCTAAAGCTTGGGTTACACAAGCCATTCTGGTCTAAGCAACGATCATAATACATATATGTGCAAAGTGATTACAAAGCAGTTTTTGTCATTTTAAGTATTCCTCTACTAGGAACATATATACTGCCATTACAATGAAGTGTCACAATCATATAGAGTTGTTTATTCACAAAAGTAAACTATTTCACCAGTCAAGAACAACACTTAAGAAGATATGTGTCTATATTTCATTCCTAATACACATGGAAGAGATATATCATCACCTGGCTTATTCAAGATATTTAATATTATTGCTTGTTATATAATTATGATTAATATTTGTGGATTAATTTCAAATACAGCAAAGTCACACCAGTTGGAAACTAACCTGCTACACTATCACTTTAATTACAGATATGATCGTCATTGCAACATCATTAATAACCACTATTAGATGACATTACACATAAACTTTAGATATGCATGCAATGACCCACGGGTGGCACTACAGGGGGCGGGGGTGGCTGCCTCCTAATATTGTCAAAATAGTTTACACAGTTAGCTTGATTTTGCAATCTATTGGTAGCTACATTCGTATGTAGGCCTATATGTTCGCTTGTGCAATTCAGAGCTTGATTTTGATCTGTGACTCAAGAAAGAAAATTTCCCAATGTAATCAAATTTCAAGTTTGCTTCCAGTTTGGTTGGTTCCAGAAATGTTTGAAAAGAAGTCAAAGAAGTGAATATTGCAACTGCCATGCCCCCCCACCTTCCCATACACGCAATACAGTGCTGATAAATGTCTGCTAGGGGCATGATGGGAGAAAGGGTTATTGGGCTGAGAATGAGAAATTGAGGTTGTAAACTTTGGCTCCAAGCAAATATGCCCTGCTTTTGTCAGAAATCTTGGCGGAAAAGCTAATGATCGTATAACCTATTATCCAGTATGTATTTTTTTCTACATCAATTGCACTTGCTACCCATTCAATTTTGTAGTACATTTCAAATCTTACTGTTGGCACATGAGAGCTTTTATGATTTAACACTACTTTACCTCACAGAATTACTTCTTGAATATAAACCTGTAAGAAACCTCGGGTCTGGCAGGAAGGATTTCTTCGTTACACCTAAGGTCTTTACAAAAACTCTACTGAGTGCAGTTTGACTCATGCTACTTCAGTTTTGTGGAATAAGATTCCTACCTGTATCAAGAATACAAACACAATTGAAAAAAATCAAGCCTGCTGTAAAAAAAAAAAAAAAACTATCTGTTTAAACTGTACGTCTTGGAAACATTATGTCTTCTGAGCAGAGATGGAGTCGAGGCCGGCCTCGAGGCCAGATTTCACTGGCCTTGGCCTTGGCCTCAGACCGAGTCACATGTACAAAGTCTATGGGAACAATACATTTCCCGTGGCTTCGTGACTTGGAACTCGGCCTCGACCCAATCCCTGCTTTTGAGCCTTCTAATCTCAGTACAGTATCTGTCTAATTCTCACCCTTCATCCTTTTCCATCTTTTTACTCTATTTTCACAACATCTAGGTAAAAACTATCTTAGTATTTATATTTAAATGACAGAATTTCTGGTACACAGCACCGGGCTGAGTAAAAATGTCTTATCTTGGAATTTGCAAACAAACCTCAAGTTTGTGGTCTTCTTTTTGTAAAAAAAACAGGTCAAATATGAATAAATAATTATGTAGACAAAGTGGTTAATACATTACATCTAAAAATATATGTACAAGTTATAAAAAAAGTCAAATTCAAAATGGTATTCCATATGCTAGCTACAGCTCACGGATTGAATGGTTAAGCCTCGAGTATGCTGGGCATGCACAGGGAATGTGGGGAAATTTTGCAAAATTACTATTAACTCTTAACATGCCAGAGGATTTAAACCTGTATGATCTTTATGTGTATTATTTTGTGAAGATTTGTGACTTTGGCATGTTAAGAGTTTATTGGGTTTGGATACAAACTCCTCCATTTTAATGATTTCAGTCAGTACTAAATCAAATTTTCCTATGGCCTGCTAAGACCCTACACCAGTGTAAGGATGTTTCTGCAGTCAACAGTAGGGTTCTACTACACATCATCAGGCAAAACATTGACAAGATATGAACATGTGCTTCATGTTATTCCTCTATGGATGGATTCACTATTTCAGTTAATAGTGTTATCTTGATATATACACTTAATTACTTAAAATACAACATCACAACATACAATATCATGGGAGTTTTAAAAAAAAGTTAAAATGGTTTACATTTGCATCAAATGTGACAAACTATGTCCTACATAATAAGAATGTTTAAAAGATGCAGTACATTTATATATGTTCCTATTTCTTGCACTTAGCAGAACAAATAACACAGTATTTTACTTGCACTATCTACAATACTAATACAGTGGAACCTCTTTATAACGAGGACCTAAAATTCATGACAATTACCTTTTTATATCAGGTTTCTCACTATATCAGGGTCCAAAAACAAAGAAATATAAAGAGTTGGGAACTGAAAAATCACCCTTGTTATAACAGGATTTTGTTATATCCGACCTCTTTATATCGAGGTTCCACTGTAGTCAGAGTTACAATGTGAATAATTGTTTCAGTTGACAAAAACATGCTTACATCATGCATAGCATTTTTTGTTGTTGTCATCATTCAAACACTATCATACAAGTCCCATAGGGTTCCTGTCAAGTGTCCTAGTTCAGTTAAGGAAAGACAGAGCATTATGTCCTTACTCATCTTTAACCTGATAAAAAGCCATGTGAAATTGAATTGAAAAATACATACTCTCACTCCATCACCCCTCCCCCAAATTGTTAAATTGGCTTAACGAACGATAACTTGAAAAGAGAGCATCATCATTTAATATGTATATACTGTCAAATCTAGACAGGTGGCTGCTATATACAGGTTTTAAACACATAATTTTGTGTCTAGGAGAATCGTGTCATCAGCCTCTATAGGCGCGCTGGCTACTATACAGAGGTGGCCACTAAGACAGATTCAACTGTACATGCAAATGTCACTCTCCACTGAATCAAGATACCATGCACTGTATGCCATAAAGAAATATTTGTGGCATTTGACAAATTAAGTCACATTTTAAGTGAGTTGATTACTGGAGTTGGCCTAATAAATGATTGTCTAGTATTATTGACAATTAATGCAATAATACAAATAACAAAGTGATTGTATACTGTATTTACTAACACATCACTGAGTTTGGTAGTGCATATGACAATTTAAGCATAGCCGACCTGGGTCGTCATGTTAATAAGTTCTTCCTACAGTAAAAAAAAAAACCTATTTAAAAAGCAACAAGAGAGGGCAGTATTCATCATACATCCGTCTCGATGCCATTCCGTCTGTTGATTTCAGCGTTCGCCCGTCTCATCTCCGTCATGCTGATAATCTCCACCTCATCGTCATCTTCTTCGGTGTCAAAGTCATTTAAGAGTTTCTTCACGCCATCTCCTGGAAAAATATTTTTAAAAATCGGTAACATTTAAAGACACAATTTAAAGCACCATCATATCATTGGAAACAGCTCTAAAATGGACCATATTATGATGAGATTTAAGAAGAGTATTCAATTTATAATAAATAATCTTATTTATGATATGTAAGTTACAAGGTCAAACATTGTGCCCTTGTCGTAATACTGTAAATTGCTTTATGATGTTATCAACGGCAACTTAGTTTGTTAACATTATGGAGGCTCAAATTAACAATATACCGAGTGCTCAGATTTTCAAACTGGGTACAATATTAAAATCTGCCTTTAAAGTTATGGTAGACAGTGGACTCTTTTATCATTTAAATTATTCAATCTTAACTTCTGTGTTAATCCTACTGCAAAAGAAGATATCAATATGTAAAATTGCAGAAAGTTCAGATCTCGAATTTGGCAAAACATCACACTTGTTTTCTCCAGTGCCTTAATCATATGTACAGCAATTTGCGCTATAAAAGCTATAATTGTAATACACTCATGCTCATGATTATGGAATATTTTAGAAACATTTTAGAAGTTGCCATTTTTCCGTGAACGGTACATCTGAGATTAATATTTGCTCACCCCAGGTGAAACAATTATCATCTAAGAATTTCAGGAATGCTGAGCATTTTGTAGCGTCCAACTCGACAATAAAACCTGTGTTTTATAAATGGCGGTATTGTTGTTGTTGTTGAGTCACGTGGTGGTTATGCCAGTTATTAGATTTGTAAAAGACAATTCTGATGTTAATTTAATGATAAGTGACATTAGATATAAATTTATCAGTTTTGGGGGGTTGTTTTTTAAAAATGAGCTTTAATTAATACCTTTTTTCCTGATTTTTTGGATAAAAAAAAAAAATATGTAATTGGTTATTGCGGCTCAAAACGTATTTTAGTTTTTAATTTAGTCATCTCCAGGAAATCCAAAAATTGCTTCACATACTGCGTTTTTGTGAAATAAACACTTTGTTTGAAATTTTGGACGATATAGGAGAAAGAACTTAAGTATCAACAAAATATTCCATAATTATGAGCATAAGTGTATACACAGGCCAGTCATGCGTATGCATATGCACACGATTCTAACAATATGTCAGTGCACATTCATACAGCAAACAAAGTTCAATTTCATCACTAATTTATAGTAATTAATCAAAAATTAAGTTATCTCTGGTGGCGCTTGACCCTTCTTTATTCTATTTTGTCACTAGTGTCATTTTGTATCAGTTTTATAGCAAGCTGTGAACATCACTGCAATTTTGGGAACCTATCACTTTAAGAGCCACATACTGTATACACCATATATTTTGCGTACATAGTATATCGCAATTTTCCACCAAGACGAGATATTTGCGAGACTTTATTATCATGATTTGAATGCATATTCATTTACTTTGTACAGGTACATCAGGAAGCGAACATTTTTGTGGGTATTTTGTTGTAAAAATAAAACCACCATAAAATAGTCAGTGTATAAAATACACTACCAGTAGCATATGATGAGCTGCCACGTGCATGTACACTAGCATTGCGCCACATTTATCTATGCAACACTCATCACACAGTCATTGCTATGCCAGATGTATTGTGCATGCCAGAAGTATTAATTTCAACATCTATTGCCATGCATATTTTAAATGTGTAATATGCTCTCCTGTGTTTAGAAAATACTTGTGTACATGTATCTATTTTTGGTCATTACTTTATGCTGTGTAATCTGATATTTGATGTTTACATGTGTTTTCTCCATTTTTTTACTATGATCAGACTGTATGTAAAATTTTATGCTTTGATTTACATGACAATAAATTAATCTTGAATCTTGAACGAATTTTGAATCATACTGCATTGTAGGATTCTATTGTTTAATGCACAGAGTAGTCTTTCACCTAGACATGGTTGCGATATGACAGTCACCAAATTGTCATTGATCTTCTGCTTTAAAATATGTCATAGGAATGCCGCACTGGAGGATAAATGCCTTAACCCCAATGGGCTTAAAATCAAGGGGCTCACTAAGGGTTTAGTACACTTTACCAACCTTTTTCCTGATATTCTTCTGACCATTCCGTTCTCATGTCATACTGAAGATATCTACAGACAGAAAAATAAACAAAGAACTATGATTCAAAGAATATGAAAGAATGATACATATTAAATTTTCTATATTTACCTCATTAACCTTATCTTATTTTACCTGGTTTATTTCCATGCTTATTGTGCATGCACACAATGAGGCTCAGCCAGTGAAGCTCCATTGTCCAAACATTAAAGCCCAATTGAAGACTGTAGAATAAGAAGTACTGAAGTCACATAATACTACTTTTGAGAAACAAATGCTCAAAGTTTTCAAATTTGTCTACAGATCACAATTTGAGTTGTACATCCAATGTGGTGAAGGTAATTGACACAATAAAAGATAAAAGAATTTACGACAAAAACAAACATTGTCACACTTGTCGATTTCCAATAATCAATCATCAGTATTGTGGACTCGAGTACTTCTTCCTCTACGAACAAGGGTCTGAGGAGAACAAATGCATTACTCAAATAAATGAATGTCAAAAACACTTAATTGTATATATTTTTGGAGTGTCCTCAGGAAGAAGAACAATTTGATATGCAAATTGTCGAATTTGGACGTTGTTTGAAATTTGACCTCATTTACCAGCATGTGACGACTTTAAAACAATCAGTTCTTCTTATTCTACACTCTTCAATTTCTCTAAAATAATCTCATGATATGCCATAAGTATGCACCTCTTGTAAAGAGGGTTCCCATTTTATAGGCCCAATAAAAGCAAGTCATACATCATTTTGGGAGCAAACACTCTCCTTGACACAAAGTTAAACAAATAAATAAATAAGTGTGGCCTGTCACCACAATACGCTGATACAGTCACAGAACTCAAAGGTAAGGAAAGAGCTAAATATCATATTAGTAATATAAAGCATGAAAATGAGAAGTCCTCAAAAAACAAAAACTTTATGACCTTCATACGTTGCAAAAGTTTGAATATTTATATTTTTCACCCAAATCATTTTTCTTCTTATGTTTATGTTTCATGTGATGTGGGACTTTATAGGGGTATCATGGTGACAAGTCACAAATAAATAAATAAATACATTAACTAACTAATCAATCAATAAATTATTAAATTACTTAAAAATTAAAAATAAATATTATACAGGTAAATGAAAAAAAAAAATTTCTACTTACATCGCAAACAAGAGACTATTAAGAGCTAGTACTGCCATCACAAGGAAAGAAAAGCCTGGCCAGAAGTCTAACGTTGCTGGATAGAGATTGTTGAAAATCACCGAGCCAAGCATCAAACATGACGCTTCAATTAGGGATGAACAGGCAAACATAGCACCTGGGGAAATCAAGACAGATATTAATTGGTGGTACATCTTGTAGGAAAAGGTCAGTTTATAAGTTTTACTTGTATACATGTACTGTAAAACACTATACTTTCGCGACATGAAACTTTCGCGAATAGGAGCCGACGCCCATTTCGCGTGTATGAAACTTTCGCGACTCATCGACCATGAAAAAAATAAAATATAGCAAAATTTGGTAGGAAGAAGGATTTGGGTGTTTTATTAATTAATTATCACAACAATTTATAGAAAATATTTGTTTCAATGCCTCTGAAACCCCGTTTTATCAAATGTAGAAGTGCATTGCGACCGTTGTTAGTGACCACGCATTATCTCGCGAGTCATTTGACTTTAAGTACATGGTCTTGTACTGGCATTAAAAAAAGTTGTGTATACACAAGCTTTCGCGTGCATTTTATTTTCGCGAATCTCGACTCCTCGCGAAATTCGTGAAAGTTTTATGCTCGCGAAAATTTCTGGTTTTACAGTACTTGCAGTAGTAATTAATCAGGAAGCAATAAAAGTAATAGTAGTGACATGCATGTCGATGTTTGTCGTGATCGCGCTGTCAACTGCTGAAATCTCAAGGGGAGGAGGGGTAGCCTGGGAGCCCTGCCCCCCCAACTCCTAAAATAGTCCAGCCTAGTTAGGGTTAACCATCATAAAAAGATGTTCAAGCACATGTTGTTCAGGACCAAAAAGTGTTCTAAAACTCTCAGAATTTCCAGTATGCATGATATGTTTTTACGTGCTCTCATGTCAGCAATATCAAGACACAGTCACCAAGACTTGTTCCCACATTCATCTTAGCTATTTCATTCAAGATATTTTGTGCGTGTGTGTAAAATACCAAAAAAATAAATAAATAGATAAAGTATACTCAGTTTTATGGGTTTCAATTCACACAGAATTCAAAATTTTGACGTACATGTCCATCTCAAACATCAAGATACAACTGAACCATTTGCCATGGTGCACCCACCTGGCAAAATACATCTTTTATCACATTTTAAGGTTTTTGGCAATTACCCCATTTTCTTCTGGAAGCAGTAGGCCTTCATCCAAATTGTATCAAATCAGGTTTTCCAGAGGTGATGACTTAAATATGTGTATTGAAACATGAACCAAATTGTACTGAATTTGAATGCTACCTGTGACCCAGTTTCAATGTAAAAAGGGGAAAAAATTCAAACACACACATAACACAAGTATCACAGAATATCTCCTTAATGACATTAACCATTCAACCAGAACAAATAGGGTTAGGACTCAATGACCATGTAAGGTGTGATGCGCAAGTAAGTAGGACTATTTGGAAAGCAAAGTAGGTTAGGATGCCTAATGAGATAGGCCTCTCAGCTTGCGCATGTAAATCAGGGATCTAGAATTTGATTTCAGGGATTGGAGTGCAGCAATGTTATCCAGTACAAAAGTACATAGTACACCAAGCCAGCAAAGGAGTAACGGAGTAAAGTTGCACACATAGAATCATGTAAATAAAATAGCATAGGAAAACTCTTGCATGAGGCAAGGGAGTAAAGAGCTGCATGACAACCATGGGGAAATACTAATTATTTTCACAAAAGTTAACTTGTCTTTCTCTAAAAATATATCCCTCCATTCTGCCAAGTCTTGATTTTGAATTATACTATCCATCACAAACTCAGTGATGCTGACTTTTAGCATATAAATTACGTACAACCCATGAGCCTCCAGGGACACTAGCCCTTTACTGCCTCCTGCACATGGCATTGCCCCTGGACCCCTTCCCCCACCCACCCCCAGAAACATCAAAATCTGATGTACCCTGTTGACTGTCATTATAATCATGTGCACAATAAGTGGAATTTCACAATCAATTTTTTTATCCCTAAACTGAACAGAGTTACATGTAAAAGCATGATATATGTATGTACACAAAATTGTTTTCAAAGGATTATGTTACCTAGTAATAATACTAACAATGCAATACTGCATGTCATAACATGTTGCAATTCTACATGCATTGTATAACTGGATGTTGTGCTTATAAAACAGATTTTACACACAAGGAATTAAAATGCAGACAGACATTGGAATGCAACTTTCTCTCAATTTTGATCATTTGAAAATTACTTCTGTTAAAACATATCTTGAAAAGATGAAGTGTCCAGATACTGAATCACGAAGAAGCCCGCTAGCCAATCGCTAGCAAAAATCATGGTGGACTAGCCAAATTCTAAAGTAACTAGTCTGCATGGCTAAAGCCAAAATATTTCTATAATGTCACACAAAACAGTATGAAAAATATTCAGTTTTGGGGTCAAGCTAGACAGAATTCTGGCAGACTACCCCAAATTTATGATAACTAGTCCGTCTGGATAGTTAAAAAAAAATGAGTGCAACCCCTATGGCGAAAAACTCGTCCAACATATGCACAGGGCTAAACTTCTTCAATACATTGGTTGTCCAGCAGAAGGGCCCTAGCAAATGTTCCCAGCAGAAGGGCCTTAACCTTTAATTGCCCCTAACATGAAATTAAAGTAGCGTGATATTCTGAGATCCTTCTGTCAGTCTGTTACGTGCAAATATCAAATAAGGCAATATTTCTCAAATTACAGAAAAGTCACTGTGATCTTTTGTCGGGAACATATGCTAGGGCCCTTCTGCCGGCTATGCAACAAAGTGTCCAGATACCTGAACTCTCGTCCAACATATATGTACAGGGCCAAAATTCTTCAATAGTTCCATACCACTAACCCCGAAATCCTACATTTCCTGTTGTACTGGTATATAACCAGGGATAACAACTACCTGATATAACTTTGGATTAAATGAGGAATCCACATTCATTCATAATTCTTACAGTGTATGCAAAGAACAAGCACATATTGTACATTCTTACACTTGCTTTGGAGCATGTGTTAACTGTAGTGTACATGTATGTCTCATATCCTGTACACCTACACTAGACTGGTAGTGGTACATGTACTAGTTACTGCAACATATTTTTTATTCCTTGGAGCTTTCATCATTGCTAAGCCAGTCAGAATACAAGCCAGTTTGTAGTTTAAAGGCATCGTATAATAATGTTTCCATTGAAAAAATCTGAGCTACATGATTTCTCTTGCTACCTGTGTCTCTGATAAGGTCTAAAACTGAAGCCCTGAAAAAAAGTTTAAAATGAAAATTAAGTGCTTGTAAAAAGTGAAAATTATTGAGTGACCATTCCAGTTCCCCCCCACAGACTGCTGTGTTGCAAAATTTTCATCGGCCGACAATAATTCATGTGCTGATTTTTATCTGTACATATTTTACACGTGACAGCATAACTGTCTGAACTTTTGTATTCTAGGGTCTTTATTTGTCCATTCAAACATTATCAGATAGCAAAGTTTGACCATTTTTAAATAGGGTTTCCACAATGTTATATAGTGTCTTTAATGTTTGTAGTTTGTTTGTTATATGTTCCAAATGATCCCATAATTTCATTCGTCAATGAAGAATGGGACAGCTCTTTAGTGAGGCATTAGGAAGCAACCATTTGTGTCGTGATGGAGGACTGTATGAATGGCTTTTGTTAAATTTTGCTGAAAGAATACCTGCACCTTTACAGTCAGATGTCCATCTGGTGCACACGTGAATATCTATAATTATATAATAATATACAAAGGCGTGTCTAGTTTTGATCAAATAAATGATTGCAAAGCTTGTTCTCAGTTAACCTTCATCTGCACATGCACAAATTGCAAATATACAACTGGCTTATTACTTATTTATTTATTTACTTTTTAAAATTATTTACCTGTTTATTCATTAAAATTTCAATATTCATTTGACCTCTTTATATATTCAATTAGTAAATGACTAATAAACTGATTTATTTACTTATTTATTAATCTATTGATTGATTTTTCACTTTTATTGTTTTATTTATTTATTTCTTTATTTACTTACTTACTTATTTATTTATTTACTTATTGTCAATTTTCATTTTAATTTTCCATCTCTTTTATTTCTTGGTAACTCCAGCGATGTTCTTGAAACTCAGCAGGGGCAAAACATCACATATCAATGTCTTACCAAAGGGAGAGAACATCAAATGCAATGCCAAGATACTTAAATTCATGGTCTCACATCATAAAGAGTTATGATCACTCATACATGTAGCTCAATGGCTTTTAAAGGGAAGTGTAATGATTTGGGAGAAGTCAAAATGCCTAAGAACCAAATGAGTTGAAACATAAGGGGCGGATCTAACTTTTTGCTAAGGGGGGGGGGGTTGACCCAATGACGATGGGAACAACTGAGAGGGCGATGTTCCCCTTCTTGGCGATTTTTTTGGCTATTTTGAAATCACATAAGTGATGTTTTTCTTGACATCTACTAACCCATAAAAAACAGTGCATGATAACATCTTTTTATTCCGATTTTGATTTAGATGATTTGTAGATTCCATAACTTGAATTCATGGGGATTTTATTTATTTCTTTTTATTTTGATATTGTACTTGTAAACAAAGTATTGGATAACAGGCTTCTGTTGATGTTATACTTCGATTATTTAATACTGCTCGACTTTACGTCAGTTACTCTCATTTTTATAGGATGGGGTGGAAGGAGGGGGGTCAATCCGATGTCACTAGACATATTCTTACCGTGGTTTAACATGTAGGTGTGTACTTTTATTTCATTTTTGTATTTCAATATGTATTCATACATTTGTGTTATTCCTCGATGCTACATGTGAGTGGTGGCATGCTCCCGAGCAACAGTGATTGAAATTGCTTTTGCCACCCCTGACCCACATGTAGCATCATTTCCTATCTTGTTATTTTATTACATGTATGTATATGGTTGTATATTGTTGTATATTGTATATGTATTGTTTTGTATTATACTATATTGATTGGTCTAATAAATAATAATAATAATACTAATAATTTTAAATCAAGTAACAGTTTATACTACTTACTGCAATTTTAATTTTGCTGAATTTCATGTTGCAATATTGCACGTCGAGCATGGCAAAAATTTTAACATTAATTTCTTATTTTTGCCCCCTTCCAGCATCCGACAAACGGGGTGACACTACCGATAAGACATCACATTTTCACTTAACAGTCCTGGGGGTGGGGGGGGGGAGGGGGTGGAGGTTATTTCTAATTTTTGCGATAAAAAATCTCCATTCAGTATAACAACATTACTAAACATACTATAGGCCAACAAATTTCCAGTAATTTGGAGAAAGAAGCATTTTACAATGCTATCTTATAAATTTTGGTAATTCCTCTTCCTCCATCCCATACATTTTGTCACTGAGCTTGACATATACTTCATCTCAAATGCCATCCACATGAAATAGATTGACACACCTTAAATACACAATGATTACATAACTCACCAAATTCTGTAGACTCTACCAGCCTGGTTGCTATAGAGCCCTGGACAGCTCTGGTCAACCCAAACAGACAGCCAATCACAGGAACTGTTACAGACAGAATAGAAAGAACATTTACCTCTTTATGTGCCACATAAAGAGCATTTGGGGTAATGCTGGAACAACAAAATTAGAACCCTTTCTTAAAGTACAAAAGAAAGCATTAAGAATATGTACAAACTATCATTATTTAGCACATTCAAAACCATTATTCTCCCACTTAAAGACATTAACCGTTTATGATGTAAATACCCTTCAAATAGCAATTTTTATGTTTCGTGTATTTAATAATGTTTTGCAATATTTGCCAAATGTTTTCTTTTAACAAAGATATCCATTCCCATAACACAAGATCATATTATAAATTCCATTATCCCAAAGTATATTACCCAATCAGTTGCTTAAAGGTAAATGACATGATTGGGGGTAGTCCTCAACTTGAGCTGAATACTCTAGAATCAAGTAAACTATGCAAGGATTCTACTGTGACATCTTGTAGTCAAATGTTGATCATTCTAGAATAACTAATATCTACTGTCCCTCGTGGCAGGCAAACCTGCTGTGTGGCTTTCTATAGGTCTTATTTTTTATCATCCCGGAAAAAAATAAAATACTAGTATGTTCATGCTGATTCTCCTTAAGTAAACAAATTAACAGACAAATCCTTCCAGCTGGGAGATCCATTTCCAGTTTAGTGTATAGTTGGTATACATTCAACTCATTTGGTTCTTGAGGCATTTTCAAGTGTTCCCAATGATGTCCACTAACCTTTAAAGCGAAGTTTAGTTTTGGGGATTTTTTGTTATTTGAAAGCTTTCTGCCCCAAAGTATTACCCTGCAATAATAGATTCTGAATGTCTTTAGGTTTTTTTTAATTAGTTAATGAAAAACCTCGGGGGGGGGGGGGGGGGGGGGAACCCCGAGATTTTTCGACTATATTTTATATTATAGCATTCCCAAGGGTAAAAAAAGGCTTTAAGGCTACATGTGTTATACCTCATCTGAAAGAGAGACTCTGCTCTTTTAGATGAGGTATAGCTCATATACCTTTTAACACCTTTGGATGCTATAATGTAAAATATAGCCGAGAAATCTTGGGGGGTTCCCCCCCCCCCCCGAGATTTTTCATTAATTAATTTTTTAAAAAAACTAAGATCAAAAAGATTAGGTTATATATGAGCTTATACCTCATTCTGACAAGAGCTAGAGTTGTGCTCTTTCATGATCGAGGCTACAACACATGCTGAACCTTAAAGATGCTTTTATTAACCCTTCATGGATCGCATAATGTAGATTTAGTCGAAAATCTGCGCGGGTTTCCCGCTCGATGATTTTTCATCTAACTAATAAAAAAAACAACTAAAGAACATTCAGAACTTCCTATTATTGCCAGAGTTATGACTTTGGGGCATAAAGCTTTCCAATACACAAAAATCCCAAAACATAAACTTGGACTTTAATTCTATCGTCATCATTCGGGCCACGTGTATGGAACCAACCTTTAAATGAATACAACGGTTGCTCTACTTTAAAATTGCATTTAAAACAAACTAAAAAAAATCCTTTGTCAATTTATACTCAGTTTGACTGCTTCTAATTATAGTGACGACCTTAATAACAAAATCGTAATTTCCCCCTTCCCTGCCCCAACTGTTTAATGATGTTATATGTTTGTACAGGTGTGATTTTTTTTTTACTTTTACTTTTACTTTTTTTAATGTGATTTTCACGCCTTATTGTTTGTTTGTTTATCTGTTTGATTCATATACTGTTTACATTGTCATATGTAAATCATTCATGTTTTGGGGGCTATGCTACTCAAGTCACACAACTTTTTTGTAGTCTCCCTTTTTCTCTTATCTCAATATGACTATGCAATTATACTATGTTATGCATAATTCATTGTAATATTGTTTTTATGATTATTTTATGTTTGTTTGAGAAAATAAATAAAACTGAACTGAACTGAACTGAACGTTACTTAGAAACTTACATTCCATTCCATTTACATTAATGACAAACAAGAGGTAAATTTTTGTTTGTCTTATGATATAAACAATCTTTTCATTATATTAACATTGGTATATATCTCTGATATATTTCTGATGTCTTAGTTAGAGCCTTTGTTATTTAGTGTAAGAAGTACCGTATGCATCAAATTAATCCTAGAGTCTTGTATTTTCTGATTTTCATATATCGTATACAATTTACATTTTGGGATTCTTTAAGTATGTACCCTGTAAGCAATGGGGAAAACAGATGCAGAAGAAACTTCTCACTTCTGGTTTTGTTCGTCATGGAGTTGTAAACTCTAATGTTTTGAATAGAATCATATGATTCCAGGAACTTCAGGATGAGGAAGTAACACGGAACTTGAAATCCATCTTCATTGCAGAGTTTGAAATATTTTTATCATAATGTAATCTGATGTACTTACTTCAAATAACAAATACTGCATATTACATATCAAATATTTCTCAGTTATTTTAACACTCTGGGTGCTGGCTAAAAATCCATGTGTGTTAACCAGAGACTGGATTGTTTCGGAATATGTGTATAACCTTTCCAAATTGTACGATTTTCTGTAAAATTGCAAGTGCTATCGAGACAATACATTTTAACTAATTTAGTTGGTTCAATGTGTCTTCATTTTATGATAAATGTCATTGGTAGGAACTACGATGACATTTGTCATTCAAAAGGTATGGATCCGATTGTCTTCTCAGCAAATCGGTTTGTCGATAGTACCTCATTGATGTTGTACGTGGGCGAGCCGGCGCGCCGATAGCACCCAAAGTGTTAATGAATTTGCAACTGCTGTCAATTTAGTGAGTGATTAAATTTGGAGTTAGTGAAATTACTGTATGTAAATTGATATAAAATCATAAACATTGCATATTAGTCAGTCGTTATTTTCATGATTTGAGATGCTTTTGCCACATTTGCCACCCCCCCCCCAAAAAAAAACTGCAGCTCACATGTACATAGATTGGCATTGACAAAAGTAGGTCAAGAACTCCGCATTAAATTTGCTCACTCACCTGACATCATGACCGCGGTCGTTTTGGCCAAGGCCATGGTGGCGTACCCGGCTATCGTTGACACCAGAGAGAGATTTGCCCACGTCATGTCACCAACTGGGGTGCTGGCCTGAGAGACCCGGGCGATGATGGGCGTTACGACGACCAGCGCCACCCCCTTCAGCGACGTCCTCAGCGCTAGGTAGATACCGACGGTGGACGGGGGCCAGCTCAGGGGAGAGTGCTTGGTGTACATGATAGTCAGGTCCATGTCACCTTTTAGACAAAATGATGGGAATTAAAAAAAATAAGAAGAATTCTCCCCATTGCCAGTTAGGTGTTTGGCAATAGAGGGCACTACTGGAAAAGTGGAAATTTTCGCGCATACAGAGAATTGTGACATTTTGCATGTTTTTACTTTTGCTGAAATACAGAGCCTAACTAATAAGTGCAGATTGCAATTGCATGGTGGTTCCACTGGTGTAACTCACTTATTTTACCTCCCATAGACATTATACAAGGACATCTGCAAAATTCACGATTGGAAATTTTTACACGATTAATTTTTAGCGCATGCAGATATTGGTGACATTTCGCATACTTTTAATTTCACTGAGAGATGAAATGCAGAGCCTAACTAGTACATGAACGTCAGTGTGAGCAAGTGCAAATTGCATGGTGGTACTACTGGTGTGACTAATTTATTCTACCTCCCATAGACATTATACAGGGACATCGGCAAATTTCATGATTTCATCAAGATCATGTCGCAAATTTGATTTATGATTTTGGGACACAGCAGATTCTGTTGGGCGTGTATGCCACAATCATTCTTACAGGACTTTTCAGTTCTCAATCTCTGTCAATGTATGGAACTAGAAGTTAGTTTGTCTAAAGTTCTCTTGGACAAGCACGCCCTGTACTGCTGAATGCAGTATTGGCAATAGGGTCATTTATGAGAAATTAACCCATTGGAGACGATTTGATTTTACCATAACACACATTTTCCATAGACCCCAACACGAGTTAACTCGTACTTAGTCTCCAACTGGTTAATATAGGATGAGAAGATACCAGGAAGTGAAGAATCATTAGTGGACTGTGATTCCTCAAAGAGAATACCTGAGGTGCCAAAGGGGTGTGTACTCCTGAAAAAAATAACTTGTTCACCACATTCTCCTCTTACATGTAATTCCTGCACACGCATGATCATGGTGGGATTTTAATTCAAGATATCTCAGCTTTAGTGTTTGTTGTGAGTTAAATTTCTGGCCATCAAAGACAAAGAGTACCTCTTGAGTAAAACATTGTCAACCGCTTTGGTCCTTGCATGGGGAGGGAGCGATATTTTCGCCCAACACTGTGCTCAAATTCATCACATTTTTTTTTTGGGGGGGGGAGGGATCTGGCTTTGTCCTTTTTGGTTGAAAACGTGGTCGAATTGACTTTACACTTGGGAGATATGTGCAGAGGAGAGTTTTAATGTGATATCTTTAGGTAAGAAAAGCAGTGTTTAGCATACTACTGTGAATCTCGATGGTGTATTCAGCCTATATTATTGTTGACAATTGTTGATATCAGCAAGAATTTTTAAAATGATATCCATGTCAGAATTTCTTAATGATAATGCCCTACTCATTATATTGTTGATAAGAGGTTTTTTTTATCAATGTCATTTCTACTCTTCCTTTAATAATACAGGAACAGCATAGGACAGAAAATGCATGCTTTGTAAGCATAAACCAAGGATACTTCCTCATAATATCAACTGAAAATAGATATGCAGACGTTCTCCTTTGAATTACATATAACCTGATCCGCATATCACTGTATCAAATTCTGTTGAAATATAATCTACTTATACTGTACTTACAAACTGGTTTTGCTTCGTGTGTACATATAATTATTATATTGGTAACAGTATCTGCCAAAATAATCCCTAACCTCATATTACAAGTTTTGGTTTCGTAAAGAATTTGCCATGCCCATGAATACAGTGAAGAGTAATGAATCACCATTGATTTGTTTCCTTGTGGTGTGACCTCGTGACCATGGACTTCAATGATATACCAGCAAAAATTAAGATCCAATGTCAAGGCATTCCACAATGAATTTTAACTATACCAGCTGTAAAATTAATTTATGTCAGATAGTCTCTTGGAAAACAATATTGAGATAAGATCCAATGGTTAGATTTGGGGTTACATTAATCACAACATCATTAGTGTTACCATTTTACTACAATAATTGTCTGTAATGATATGAGGAGGGAAGATTTAAACCTACAGAATTTACAATCAATTTTACCTGACTGAATGAATGAAAAGTTTTGCAGAAAAACTTTATGAAGCCAAGTACATTACATGTAGGTTAGCTTTTCATCTTAGTAAATATAAAGGCATAATTAGATCAAATGCTTGATCTTTTTTACTTTATTTTAATGACTCAGAAATAGAATGACCCAACAAGACTTATGCTGGGTAACAGCATTACCATGGTTTATTGGATACAGATACCTGGGATCAATACTTCCAAGCTCATTGACATTTTATACGGCCCCATAGGTTTGCAGAGATAATTCATGATGCAAAGCAGGTTTGCTGTTCATAATTAGATGAATTGCTTGAGCTTGGGTTATTCCCTTTTTTGAGTAATTAAGATGAGATAAATATATTAAGCATTTAATCTAAGTTTCTTTTGATAATACAAAGATGAACAGCAAATTTGCATGGCATAATTTCACCTTGTTTACAACAAGCATTAATTAATGCACTTTTGCATAATCAATATTACATAGCAGAATCCACAACATATAAGATTTATCATGAAGTCTGACAGTGAATTATAACTTGATGATATTGATGAAAATTCCCCCACAGAACTCATAACTTACCTGATTGAGCTATAACACCTGTTATTGACATCATCATGAGCAGCAAGAGATGCTTCCGTCTTGATCCCTTGCGCTTCAAAAAGACAACTGATAAAGCGCGCTGAAAACTGCCGACTACTAATTTGTAGCATTGCATAGTTTTGGTCGCTTTGACTTCTTCCGCACCGCGAGCAACACCATTTTGTTTAGTCACTCGCTGGTCTTTCGGTAAAGATTCCTTTAAGTGTACAGCGATGTATATCAGGATTATGACGTGAAGGGATAAATACAAAGAAAATGCCGTAACAAATCCAAACTCTTGCGTTACGGTGCCCCCCGACACAAGCCCCACGGTGCCTCCTATATACACCATGGCTTCTAGCAGACCCAAACGTTTCATACGTGATGACGGTTCTGTAATGTCCGTGACGTAACTAACTACCGACACAAAAAGGGTTCCTAAATTTCCCGTCAAGCCTAATGCGAGACCGCTCAATAGCAGAGTTTCGACGGGCCATTCTATATAATACGACGTCAGCATGAAGTTAATGGCCGCTACAACAGCTCCGCAAGATGGCAAAAGCATGATGACCTTACGACCCACGTTGTCGCTGAGCGGACCCAGAATGGTCGCCATGACGACTCCGGGAATCATGGCCGACATGTTGAAGTATAGAATCCAGTGGGCCGATTCGGCTTCCACGTCGTTCTCGATCTCCTTGAATTGGGTCTTGTTGCTGCAGACGCTGCTGTTGTGGGTCTGTCGACATATCTTCTGGATGATGAGTAGTTGGAGGAGGGGGCCCTGCATGAAGAACCCGAACATGAAGAGGAACAGCACCGGTTCCACCGTCACCTCCCGCAGATACTTTACCACAGCGTTCACCATTTTGGCCATCGCTTGCTGTCAACTACGTTCCCAAGTCATGTATGTTACTTATCGCTACCGTCAGATGGGTCTGTAATGAAATACAAGCAAACAACAGACACAAAGTTTTAATTAATCACATATCTTTAGTAGATCCTTGTTTTTGTCCTTGTGTAAGACAATTCATCCACACTATATCCCTTCACCCAGGAATATTAATAGCCACTCCAGAAAACTGAAGAAGCCACTTGTGAATAAATTAGCTCCACAGTGCCTACCACACAGGCAGCCTGACGAGGAATATTCCCCAGGGAATAAATGGAAGCGGCTGTACATTTGTGCAGGCTCGACATGGAATCAGTGATCAGGAGGAAATGTTTGAAGTTGTACGAGACAGCATTTAATTTAAGGCCAAGATATTTATTAGACTATAAAACCCTAGCCTTTACCTTTCCAATTATTCAACCTGATGTACCGTTATGTACAGTGTACAAATACCAGGAGACAATGAGTAATGCCTCTGGACTAATTAATTAAGAACAAAGTTCGAGTGGGGTAGCTCAGTGTGTGTACTGCTACAAACTACATGTAATTAAGAACACTATGTAATAACTTCCAGTGAATGGCACAGTGAACTACTAGAGTGAAACAAGGTAACAGAATACTGTAGAACATTTATGCCAGAAAAAAAATATATCAGTGCATGTACATCACACATGAGACTCAATGGTGTTGTGGTCTTCTCATACCCATTTGACCTACTTTTTGTCATGAAATATTTTTTCAAGTCACTTCCTAGTACAAGCTATCATCTATTTGTGTGGAACACAACTTGTGAATATTTGTAGCTGATATGTTTGTCAAATTTATGCTTCACTGAGGGTTAAATTAGATTTTACACATTGCCTCTTGTGAGAGATTAGATATTATGCCTAATAACTTATATAATCACACATATAGGCCTATGCATAAAATTTATTCAGAGGTCATTTACTGTTTATGGGGGCTACAACACATGCAAAGACATTGATTCAATTCTTCTTTTCTGCTGTGTGTACAGAATTGTAATATGATACCTAACCTTGGAATGTTGTCTTTGAAAATAATTTGTGTGAAATTTGACCACAAGGGCTAACTTTCCCGAATTACATGTACTAGAAAAAATAGCCCCCTTAAAAATCTTGACTGGAGCTATTGTTTTCAATCTTATTGAAGAGGGGGGGGGGGAGGGCTAACCCCCATGTACAAACCCTTAAAAACAATATCAACAACAGATTTAATGCATTTGGGACAGCTTATTCTAAACTTCATGTAACAAGGAATAATTTTTCTGCCTGGTATCTCATTCTCATCACATTTCATAGCAATTGCTACATGAAACAGTAATGTGTAGCAGTTGTTAAATTTCATTACATTGAACAGCATCTGTTTAAATTTACTAACACAAATTATTCTCTGGTTCTTCAATGTTTCATGCTCATAAAACAAGAACACAAGCTGGGGAGTTTGCTATCTTTGCACTGGTACTGAGTGTATATTTACACCACCCACTTGATTTTATCAATTTATTGACTACAAGGACAATATTTAAACAATATCTCGGCAGGAGTGTATATTTCCCTATTTTTCATGTTTGCTAAACAAATTCAAAATGCAACCACAGGTATACATAACAAACCAAAACTGAAATAAAGTTGACTTAGTTGTCATGTATTTCAGGCAGGCCCCTGTAAAAAATACCTGTTATGTGTACAACTGTAACATGTCTAGATTAATATGATTCATGACGGTCAAAAGCATTCATTATTTTTCTTTTTAAAAATTAAATTCTAATAAAGAGAGAAACACAAATATTGCAAATAGTGCAAGAAATCATGAACCTTTTTTTTAAAAAGTACAAAATTTGTTTAAATGCATCTACATGTATCCCACTCTTCCTTTATCTTCAAGACCACTCTATCACTTTCAGAGTTTCAGTTTGTTTCATCTTGTCATGGTAATTAATTTCACATGCTGAAAACAAAAATAACTAGCATATTGTCATGACATATGCCAAAACTATTTTTTAGGATCTATGGTAAAAGTAACAAGTTCACTTCTATCAACCCCTCTTTTCAAGCACCTCCTATTTAGGACCATTTGGCTATTATCAGATGCAATACTAATCGTTTAATATTTCTCTTCACATTACCGGTAATCAAAATATTTATGTCTCAGCATGTGCAAATTGATCATGATTTACTACAAATCTAAGATGTGATCAAAACTACAAACCCTATCAAGAAATCTTTGTTCGCATTATGCGCATAGCAAGCATAATATATGGATAACATGACATGACACACACACAGTCAATCACACACACACACATGAGAATTTCTAAGCAATAAAAAGGTCAAAAGACTTTTCTAAATAAAAAGGGAGAAAGTGGTGGTAGACGGAGGTGCCAAAACTGTTTACTCTAACTGTCTAGACAACTGGGTAGTATTACCTGCAGCTAACCTTCTGACATGTAAGCATTGTATGAAGTGATGCACATGCCTGGTATGCAGTTTCCAGCCTGTACTGATTATTTCACTGCAGGCGAAGTCTTACAAGTTCACAACACCTAAATTCTCAGAGTGAGTACCCTGAGCACTGCGATTGCCTCTCACATGAGAGTGTGTGTGCACATACCCTAATAGTACACACACACACACACACACACACACACACACACACACACAACAACACAACACACACACACACACACACACAACAACTCACACACACACACATACACACACAGTTTAAAGACCGTTGAAAATGGACCCTTCGTCCCTTCCCCTTTTTTTACTTGACTGTTGAGATGACATTTGATCCCTTTGACTCTGAGAAATGCCAAATTCTTTGTACATTTTGTTTCTGTACCTAATCACCAAATTATATAAATAATGATCATTCGTAACTGGGAATGATAATAACATTTTGGGACAAATTTCATTGATCTTTGACCCTTGGCAGATTTGACCGAAAATCTAATCATTTCATGAATTTTCATCCTTGCAGAATGTTTCATCATTGGTCCAGATTGTGTTTAAGTCCCCTAATCTTGTTCACTTGACAGTTCAGTCGCACAGTCGTACCGACGCACATAAGTATGGACGTATGGAAGGACAACCCGAAAACATGATAATGCCTCCAGCTCCCTAACAAGGCAGATGCATTGAGGGTTTGTATTTACATTGATTAAAACTAAAAGGTTGAATATGAAGTGTTGGTATTCAATATTTAAAAACTTAATTTTTTTGTTAGTTCAAAAATATTTTGACATTTGAGAGTACATTACTAAGAGTAGGCCTACAATATGTAGTTTGTGGAAAATGCACACAATAAGCATTTGATACTAATACATATATTTATAGTTAAAGCACAAGTTTAGTTTTGGTGAATTTTTATTATTTGAAAGCTTTATGCCCAAAGGTCACATCACATTCTCAATGTCTTTGTTTTTCGTTTTTATTTTAATTAGTTAATGAAAATATCGGGGGGGGGAGGGTGACCCCAAGATTTCTTACTATATTTACGGTATAGCATCCAAAGCATTAATAACGTGATAAGGTTATCTGAATTATACCTCAGAAGAAAGATCAGACTCTGATCTTTCTGCTGAGACATTCAGAATCTATTATTGGTGTGATATGACCTTTGAGCATAAAGCTTTCAAATAAAAAAAAAAATCGCCAAAAGTAAACTTGTGCTTTAAGTAATTACTTATTGTCACAATCTGCTTTCCATTCAGCAGTAAAGTAATGTCTGGTGTTGACTGTTGAGGTTAGGATTTTGTGTACAAACAAATCCAAAATATAGCTGGAGTTGGAGTAAGAATTGGTTTTTGAGATGCAGTCAGCCAAAAATCAGTTTAGCCTATTTATTTTATTTATTTAAATTTACTTATTTAATTGCTAGGCAATGAAATATGATACAAAACAAAGCATAACATCTTATCTTTTGCTAATGCATGGGGATTACTGTAAGGACAGAAAATCATGTACATGTAGAAGGCTCTCCACATTAGCAGATGGTTTTACAAAGATACAAAGATAAAAGTGACTTACAAACCAATTTTCAAATGTAATTGTGACAACACAAATGAAGTAGAAAAGAGACAAGAAAGAAAGAAAAAAAAGATCTGATGGAAAAAAGTCTAGCAAGGCCGGAAATAAAATGTTATTTTATGGGGCTACTTTCAAGCATGATTGATTGATGCCAATATGTTATACATTGAACCCTATGACTTTGAGGACAATTGAGGGGTATTTTGTGATTTTAGGGGGCTATTTTGTTAATTTGGGGGGCTAAATAACCCTCGCCCCTGTGTATTTCCTACGCTGCAGTCTAGTATGTAACAATAATAAATTAAATCAATCAATCAATCAATCAATCAATCAACACAAGAAGCCGAGTAGTCTATGTAAACAATATGTACAAACTGAAGCAATAAAATGTCACATGATTTCTAAATCCAAATATTATGGAATAATATAAAACGATAAAATTTCAAGCAAAAAGTAGTTGGCTATGCATCAGACCCTGCAGCCCCACAACAGACTCTTATCAATATCAAAATTTGTTGAAAGAGTCTGTAAAAAAGTCGGACGAGCTGCGCGCTGCGGCTGTGTGGAAACGAAACCAAGCAGAGTGGATCCGATAGCCAGTGGAGAGCCTACTCAGTCTCAGTGCAGAGAAATATCCGATTGCATTAAGTTAATGACTAATGTTAGGGAGGTTCACACAAAAACTCGACTCTCTTAAAAAATTATTCAAGTGCCTTAATAATTAAGTTCAGAATTGCAATTATCATATCCAATAATAAAATATGCACAAATGTTCAGGAATTTCCAGAGAAAGGAGTGAAAATCTCATGTTCAATGTCCCCAGTTTTGTGTGTAAAAAATTGGCACCAATACCATGCACTATACATGTATGCCTTGAAATTGTCTGATAATGCCTAATTTGAAACTGTGAGCTCCAATGTGCTCCAATGGCTTTGCTTCAAAAATATTGTAGATGCATTCAGCTTTCCAAAAATGCCTTTATTATGCCAAGTCATTTTACATCTGTGGTAAAATTATGAATTTTACATTCAGGACCAATTGACTCTTTGACTTTTCAGTGACATCTTCAGCAGCACCATCGAGTGTTATGATCCTAGGGCCGGTTTCACAACGACGTCCTATCCTAGTTCTATCCTCACGCGCAAATCCTGAACTTGGGTGGAAGATAGGACACTGTCCTAAGTCATTTCACG
>JZLH01S0486851.1:40811-52729 GCA_001188425.1 Eucidaris tribuloides
CAAAATAACTTGTTCCACCACATTCTCCTCTTACATGTAATTCCTGCCACTACGCAGATCTTGTGGGATTTTAATCTTCAAGATATCTCGATTGTGTTTGTTGTGGTTAGATTTCTGGCGCATCAAGACAAAGAGTACCTCTTGAGTAAAACATTGTCAACCGCTTGGTCCTTGCATGGGTGGGAGCGATATTTTCGCCCAACACTGCTTTATGCTCAAATTCATCACATTTTTTTTTTGGGGGGGGCAGGATTATTTCTGCTGTCCTTTTTGCGTTGAAAACGTGCGCGAATTGACTTTAACTTGGAGATATGCTGCAGAGGAGAGTGTAATGTCGTAGCTTTACAGTAAGAAAAGCGTGTTTAGCTACTCTGTGAATCTCGATGTGTATTCAGCTATATGATTTGGACATATTGTTGATATCAGCAAGAATTTTAAAATTATATCCATGTAGACTTTCTTACATGATAATGCCATACTCATTATATTGTTGCATAAGATAGTTTTTTTTATGCAATGTCATTTCTACTCTTCCTTTATAATACAGAACAGCATGAACAGAAAAATGCATGCTTTGTAAGCATACCAAGGATACTTCTCAAAATCAACTGAAAATATTGCAGACGTTCTCCTTTGAATTATTAAACCTGATCCGCATATCACTGTATCAAATTCTGTTAGAAATAATTTACTATACTGTACTTTACAAATGTTTTGCTTCGTTGTACATATTAATTATTATATTGTAACCATATCTGCCAAAATAATCCTACCTCATATTACAAGTTTTTTTCTCGTAAAGAATTTGCCATGCGATGAATACAGTTGAAGATGTAATGAATCACCATTATTTTTTCTTGTCGTGTGACCTCGTGACCATGCGACTCAATGATATACCAGCAAAAATTAAGATTCATGTCAAGCATTCCACAACTTGAATTTTAACTATACCAGCTGTAAAGATAATTTATGTCAGATAGTCTCTTGGAAAACAATATTGAGATAAGCATCCAATGGTTAGATTTGGGGATACATTAATCACAAATCATTAGTGTTACCATTTTACTACAATAATTGTCTGTAATGATATGAGGAGGGAAGCATTTAACCTACAGAATTACAATCAATTTTACCTACTGAATGAATGGAAAGTATTTGCAGAAAAGACTTTATT
The DNA here is from genome assembly GCA_001188425.1 of Eucidaris tribuloides. Taxonomy (NCBI): domain Eukaryota; kingdom Metazoa; phylum Echinodermata; class Echinoidea; order Cidaroida; family Cidaridae; genus Eucidaris; species Eucidaris tribuloides. The sequence continues at coordinate 41,986 of JZLH01S0486851.1, forward strand.
TGAAGCCAAGACAATTACATGTAGTTAGCTTTATCTCTAGTAAACTATAAAGCATAATTAGTCAATGCTTGATCTTTTTTTCTTTATTTAATGACTCAGAAATAGAATACCCAACAAGGACTTAGCTGGTAACGCATTCCATGGTTATTGGGATACAACAGATACCTGGGATCTCAATTAACTTCACAAGTCATTGACATTTATACGGCCCATAGGTTGCCAGGTAATTCATGATGCCAAGGCAGGTTTGCTGTTCAATTAGATGAATTGCTTGAGCTTGGTTTATTCCCTTTTTGAGTATAATTAGATGAGATAAATATATAAGCATTTAATCTAAGTTTCTCTTGATATTACAAAATGAACAGCAAATTATGCATTGCATAATTTCACCTTGTGTATACAACAGCATAATTAAATACTTTTGCCATAATCAATATTTACATTGCAGAACACAACATATAAGATTTATCATGAGTCTGACAGTGAATTATACGATGATATTGATGAAAATTCCCCACAGAACTCATTAACTACCTGATTGAGCCTATAACCCTGTTATTGACATCATCATGAGCAGCAAGGATGGCTTCCGTCTGATCCCTCGCTTCAAAAAACAACTGATAAAGCGCGCTGAAAATGTCCGACTACTAATTGTAGCATTGCCATAGTTTTGTCGCTTGACTTCTTCCGCACCGCGAGCACACCATTTTGTTTAGTCACTCGCTGTCTTTCGTAAATATTCCCTTAAGTGTACAGCGAGTTATCAGGATTATGACGTGAAGGATAAATACAAAGAAAATCCTAACAATCCAAACTCTTGCGTACGTGCCCCCCACACAGCCCACGGTGCCTCCTATATACACCATGGCTTCTACAACCCAAACGTTTCCATACTGTGATGACTTTCTGTAAGTCCGGACGTAACTAACTACCGACACAAACAGCGGTTCCTTAAATTTCCCGTCAACGCTAAATGCGACGCTCAATACAGGTTTCGACGGGCCATTCTGATTATAATACGACGACAGCAATGAAGTTAATCGGCCCGCGACAACAGCTCCGCAAGATGGAAAAGCATGATGACTACGACCCACGTGTCGCTGAGCGGACCCAGAATGCGTCGCCATGACACTCCAGAGAATCAATGGCCACATGTTGAAGTATAGAATCCAGTGGCCGATTCGGCTTCCAACGTGCTTCTCGATCTCCTTGAATGGTTTTGCTGCCAGACGCTGCTTGTGTGAGGTCTTGTCGAACATTCTTCGGGATGATGCAGTAGTTGGAGAGGGGGCCTGCATGAGAACCCGAACATTGAAGAGGAACAGCACCGGTTCCACGTCACCTCCCGCAGATTACTTACCACAGCGTTCACCATTTGGCCATCCTTGCTTGCTCAACTACGTTCCCAAGCATGGTATTGTTATTATCGCTACCTCAGATGGGGTCTGTAATGAAATACAAGCAAAACAAACAGACACAAATTTTAATTAATCACATATTTATTCCTTTAGTAGATCCTGTTTTGTCCTTGTGTAAGACAATTCATCACACTATATCCTATCACCAGGAATTAATAGCCATCCAGAAGACTGAAGAAGCCACTGTGAAATAAAATTAGCTCCACATGCCTTACCACACAGCGCCTGACGAGAATATTTCCCCGGGAATAAATGGAGCGGCCTGTACATTTGTGCAGGCTCGACATGAATCAGTGCATCAGGAGGAAAATGTTTTGAAGTGCTACGAACAGCATTTAATTATAGGCCAAGATATTTTATTAGACTATAAAACCCTTAGCCTTCACCTTTCCAATTATTAACCTGATTGTACCGTTATTACAGGTACAAGTACCAAGGAAGACAATGGAATGCCTCTGACTAATTAATAAGACAAAGTTCGAGTGGCGTAGCTCAGGTGTGTACTGCCTACAAACTACATGTAATAAGACACTATGTAATAACTTCCAGTGAATGCACAGTGAACTACTAGAAGTGAACAAGTAACAATACTGTAAACATTTAATGCCAGAAAAAAATATATCAGTGCATGTACATCACACAATAGAGACCCAATGGCTGTGTGTACTTTCATACCCATTTGACCTACTTTTTGGTCCATGAAATATTTTTTCAAGTCACTTCTAGTACAAGCTATCATCTATTTGTGTCGGAACACAACTCGTGAATATTTGTAGCTTGATATGTTTCAAAATTTATGCTTCACTGAGCGGTTAAATGTAGATCTTTTACACATTGCCTCTTGTGAGAGATTAGATATTATGCCTATAACTTATATAATCCACATATTAGGCCTTGCATAAAATTTATTCAGAGGTCATTACTGTTTTAGTGGCTACAACACTGCAAAGACATTGATTCATTTCTTTTCGCGTGTGTGACAGAATGTAAATATGATTACCTTACCTTCGAATGTTTCTTTGAAATAATTAATGTGCTGTGAATTTGACCACATAGGGCTAACTTCCCGAATTACATTGTTGACTGAAAAAATAGCCCTTAAAAATCTTGACTCTATTGTTTTCAATCTTATTGAAGGGGGGGGAGGAGGCATAACCCCATGTACAAACCTAAAAACAATATCAACAACAATTTAATGCATTTGGGACAGCTTTATTCTAAACTTCTGTAACAAGGAATATTGTTCTGCTGTATTCATTCTCATCACAATTTCACTAGCAATTAGCCATGAAACAGTAATGTGTAGCAGTGTTAAATTCGATTACATTGAACAGCATCTTTTAAATTTACTAACACAAATTATTCCTTCTGTTCTTTCAACTGTTCATTGCTCATAAAACAAGAACACACTGGGAGTTTGCTTATCTTTGCACTGTACGGTGTATATTTACACCCACCCACTTTGATTTTATCAATTTATTGATACAAGCGACAATATTTAAACAAATATCTCGGCAGGATGTATATTTCCTATTTTCATGTGATAAACAAAGTCAAAATGCAACCACAGTATACATAACAACACAAACTGAAATAAAGTTGAATTAGTGTCATGTATTTCAGGCAGGCCTGTAAAGATACCTGTTATGTGGTACAACTGTAACATGTCTAATTGAATATGATCATGCGTCAAAGCATTCATTATTTTCGTTTTTAAAATTAAATTCTCAATAAGAGAGAACACAAATATTGCAAATAGTGCCAAGAAATCATAACCTTTTTTTTAAAAGTCTACAATTTTTTAATGCATCTACATGTATCCCACTCTCTTTATCTTCAAGACACTCTATCCTTTCAGAGTTTCATTTGTTCAATATCTTGTCATGGTAATTAATTCACATGCCTGAAAAAAACAAAAAATTAACTAGCATATTGTCATGACATATTGCCAAAACTATTTTTAGGATCTATGAAATAACGTCTCACTTCTATCACCCCTCTTTCAAGCCTCCTATTTACACCATTTGGCTATTATCAGTGCAATACTAATCGTTTAATATTTCTCTTCACAATTACCGGTAATCAAAATATTTATGTTCAGCATGTGCAAAATTGATCATGATTACTACAAATCTAAGATTGATCAAAACTACAAACCACTATCAAGAAATCTGTTCGCATTATGCGCATAGCAAGCATAATATATGTAACATGACATGACAACACCAGTCAATCACACACACACACATGTGAGAATTTCTAAGCAATAAAAAGGTCAAAAGACTTTTCTAATAAAAGGGAAGGTGGTGTAGACGAGGGTGCCAAAACTGTTACTCTAACTGTCTAGACAACTGGCGTAGATATACCTGCAGCTAACCTTTGACATGTAAGCTTGCTATAAGTGAGCACACTGCCTGGTATGCAGTTCCAGGCCTGTACTGATTATTGCATGCAGGCGGAAGTCTTACCAGTTGCAACTAACACCTAAATTCTTCAGAGTGATCCCGAGCACTGCGATTGCCCTCCACGATGAGAGTGTGTGTGCACATACCGAATTAGTAACACCACACCACACACACACACCACACACACAACACAAACATGCAAACACACACGCACCACACCACATCAGAACATGCAAACACACACACAGACACACACAGTTTTAAAGACCGTTGAAATGGACCCTTGTCCCTCCCACTTTTATTGACTGTTGAGATGACATTCGATCCCTTTGCCCAAACTCCTATTTAAAATCAAATTCTTTGTTACATTTTGTTTCGCTACAATCCACAGCATTAGTTAAATAATGATCATTCGTAACTGGGAAGATAATAACATTTTGGGACAAATTTCATTGATCTTTTGCCCTTGCGATTTGACGAAATCTAATCATTTCATGAATTTTCTCTGCCAGAAATGTTTCATCATTGTCCAGATGGTTTACAGTCCCCTATCTTGTTCACTGACAGTTCAGGCACAGTCGTACCGACGCCACATAAGTATGACGTATGAGAGAAACCCGAAAACAATGTCAATGCCTCAGTCCCTAACAGGCAGATGCATTGGAGGTTTGTATTTACCATGATTAAAACTAAAAAGTTGAATTATGAAGTGGTTGTTCAATATTTAAAAACTTAATTCTTTTGTTAGTTCAAAATATTTTGACATTGAGAATACATTCTAAGAGATAGGCCACAATATGTAGTTTGTGGAAATGCACACAATAGCATGATACTAAATATATATTTATAGTTAAAGCACAAGTTAGTTTTGGTGAATTTTATTATTTGAAAGTGCTTTATCGCCAAGGTACATCACATTCTCAAGTCTTTGTTTTTGTTTTTATTTTAATTGTTAATGAAAATATCGGGGGGGGAGTGACCCAAGTTTCTTACTATATTTCACGTATGACCAAAGCATTAATAACGTTGATAAGGCTATCTGAATTATACCATCAGAAGAAACATCAGACTCTATCTTTCTGCTGAGAAATTCAGAATCTATTATTGTGTGATATGACCTTTGAGCAAAAGCTTTCCAATAAAAAAAAATCGCCAAAGTAACTTCTGCCTTTAAGATATTACTATGTCACAATTCTGCTTCCATTCAGCAGTAAAGTAATGTCTGGTGTGACTGTGAGGTTAGGATTTTGTGTACAAACAATCCAAATATACGGAGTGGAGGTAGAATTGTTTTGAGATGCATCAGCCAAAAATTTCAGTTTAGCTATTATTTTATTTATTAAATTTACTTATATTAATTGCTAGGCAATGAAAATATGATACAAAACAAGCATGAACATTATCTTTTGCTAAGCTGGCGGATTACGTTGTAAGGACAGAAAATATTTACTGACATGTAGAAGTCCTCCACATTTAGCCAGATGGTTACAAAGATCAAAGATTAAAGTGACTTCACAAACCAATTTTCAAATGTAATTGTGAAACAACCAAATGAAGTAGAAAAGAGACAGAAGATAAGAAAAAAAAAGATCTGATGGAAAAAAGTCTAGCAGGGCCGGAAATAAATGTATTTATGGGGCTACTTTCAAGCATGATTCGATTGATGCCAATATGTATACATTGAACCCTATGGACTTTGAGGACAATTGAAGGGGTATTTGTATTTGGCGGCTATTTTGTTAATTTGGGGGCTTAAATTAACCCTCCGCCCTGTGTTTCCTACCGCTGCAGTCTACTATGTACAATAATAAATTAAATCAATCAATCAATAATCAACAATAACACAAGAAGCGACGAGTAGTCTGTATTGTAACAATATGTACAAACTGAAGCCAATAAATGTCACATGATTTCTAAATCCAAGATATTAATGAATAATTAAAACGATAAAATTTCAGCCAAAGTAGTTGGCCTATGATCAGACCCCAGCCCACAACAGACTCTTATCAATATCAAATTTTTGAAAGATCTGTAAAAGTCGACGACGCCTGCGCGCTGCGGCTGTGTGGAAACGAAACAAGCAGAGTGGATCGATAGCCATGGAGAGCCTACTCAAGTCTCAGTGCCAGAGAAATAATCCGATTGCATTAAGTAATGACTAATGTTAGGGAGGTTACACAAAAATCGACTCTCTATAAAAAATTATATCAATGCCTTAATATTAAGTTCAGAATTGCCAGATTATCAAATCCCGATAATAAATATGCCACAAATGTTTCAGGGGAATTCCAGAGAAAGAGGAGTGAAAATCTCCATGTTCAATGTCCCAGTTTATGTGTGTAAAAAATTCGGCACCAATACCATGCACTTATACATGTATGCCTGAATTGTCTGATAATGCTAATTTAAACTGTGAGCTTCAATGTGCTCCAATGGCTTGCCTTTCAAAAATATTGAGATGATTCAGCTTTCCAAAATGCCTTTATTAGCAAGTCATTTACATCTGTGGTTAAAATTATGAATTTTACCATTCAGACCAATTGACTCTTGATTCAGTGACATCTTCACCGCACCATCGAGTGTTATGATCCTAGGGCCGCCGTTTCAGCAACGACTCCATATCCTGTTCTATCTCCTCACGCGCAATCTGCGAACTTGGTGAAGATGACAGACTGTCCTAAGTCTATTCCTGAACAAGTCCTCAACTGCTTCTAACTATTTACATTGGTAGAACGATAGCGCTTTGAGGGATCGATAAATTAGCTTATCTTACGGAGTAGACTTCTACAAGCTTTCGTAAAATGTAGGTTAATTCCTGAACAGTGTGATCCTTATTATGCAGACTTGTGTATGATTTCTAAGGTTTAACTCTAGTGCACAAAAGATACGGCTATATTTGTTGAAATCAACGCATAACGAACATATTCGCCAGTTGTTTATGACATATATGTGATTTCAAACAATGAATTTACACTTACATTACGCACATACATGAAGATATGGTATAACTTTGTAGACTAATACAAAACAGTGACATCTTTTCATGACGACTGTGTGGTAGAGGCTGTCACGGTGGGACGTTATTGTTTATCGTTTTACTTGGGATGTTTCTTGTGCGCTTACTGGCATTCCTTCTGATAATGATTAGATGTATATGTAGTGTTTGTTGTTTGTGCAAAAGGTGTCCTCTATTCAGGAAAGGTAAAATATTATCTATAGCGTAAAATTTCAAATTTACAAAAACTAATTCTGAGATTTTGGCAGATTAGATTTTTTCGAATTTTCATTTAATTCATTTTATTATTCCTAATAACTACAATAAGTTTCCAAAATAAGTCAATAAATATTTGAGAAGTTACACTATTGACATCAGTATCTATATAGCAGCAGGCTTGTGGTGGAAATTGCTTCTTACATTAAACGTCAACAAATGAGTTGTGACCAATTATGCTGTTTCATCATGACGGATGTTCGAAGTGTGAATACCTCAAGGATTCCGTTTTCGGGACCAGTTCTTTTTATCATGATCATTAATCTTAATGATTTGCCAAAGTCCGTCACCAGCCGCATGCTTTTATACGCTGACGACGCCAAGGTATACAACTCCCTTTCAAGAGAAGCTACCAGTTCTCCCTTGCAACATGACTTGGATAATATGCTGAAATGGTCCCAAGATTGGTTGATGCCATTTAATGTCCAGAAATGTAAAGCTATGCATCTTGGTCGTGGAAATCCTGAAATCAGTTTGTTTATGGGTGAAATTGAACTACATGTACCATCAGTTAGCGAGGAACAAGATCTTGGAATTATTATAGATAAAGAGTTGAACTTTCATAAGCATATTGCCTCAACTGTGAATAAAGCATACCGTATCCTTGGTGTCATCAAACATACTTTCACCTATATCGACAAGGACATTTTTATTCTATTATACACTTCGCTAGTAAGGTCCATTTTGGAATATCATACATTGTTTGGAACCCTCGATTTGCTGTCTATGAGGACAAAGTTGAGAGAGTACAAAGGAAAGCAACAAAACTTGTTCCTGAAATTAGTCATCTACAGTATGTTGAAAGACTGAAAGTACTTGGTTTGCATTCTCTGCATTATAGAAGAAAAAGGGGTGACATGATTCAAACATATCGCATTGTAGGGTCTACATGGACTCGACAGGATATCTTCCGAATACTTTTTCCAAAGTTCTATTTATCAGTCTACAAGGGGACATTCTTTAAAGTTACACGTTAACAGGAGCAGACTAAATGTAAGAAAACATTGTTATAGTCAACGTACATGTATTGTCAACAACTGGAATAGTCTCCCTGATCACGTCGTAAATGCACCATCTATTGACTCATTTAAAAGCAGATTGGACAATTTCTGGAAAGATGTTGTGTACAGCCTTCGCTGACTCCTATGCACAGTACTCCAGTAGATCTATAGTATTTTTTTCAGTACACATATGATATCAACCTGCTACAGACCGGGATGCTCACAGGATCCACCTTTTATCCCGCCTTCTGATGATGATGATGATGATGATTGTAAACCGATGAAACTCAAATTGCCGACATGGACAATAAAATTCCAATTCTCAGGCTCAATCATGTCAATTCTGAACTGAGGCTGAGCCACCCGTAGAACTATGGGGTAATACCACGCAAGGCAGACACTTTTGTTACACGTTTGGTGTTTTCTCTAATTATCGCCGACATCACTCGTATTATCGTATGGACGGGCCCATCAAGTTATATCAATTCGTATTCAAGTTACAACCTCCCCTTGAAGCTTTTTGCGACACAGCGCAAAGTTCATAGTCAAGAATGGCAGTATCTTACCTTTTCGTAAAATAACAATTCATTGCATTTTACCTAAGCAAATAGAAACCATGTAGGTAATTATTATATGTGTGGTTTTGTGTGTAAAATGGGGCGCTAATCCACTAAAAATGAATGAGTATTTTGGGTGATTCAACATGAGCTCGAGTATATAAGGTCCAGAAAGGCTAAAGCTAGCCAATCGCGTATAATAGGTGACAAACACCATCGAAAATATTTATCAAGTTTGTTTATGCAGGGACATGAATAAAATTGGAACTACAGCTTATAACAGTGTCGGCTTCCTCGCAGGAGATGCATATTTTATTACAACATTAAAAAGATTTATATATGCAGAATAGAAAGATAGGTATTTGAAGATGAGGAATTAGATAGAATGCAGAATAGAAATTTGGCTGACTTTTCGACTATTAACTCTGAGTATATTTGATCAAAATCTATAATGATCAAATTAGATGGAACTAAAAGCAATGCTATGATCCTGGTATACTCTTTAATTAGACGGTGCAGAAGAAAAGATTGACCCGACAATCAAGGATTCGACAACCTGAAACCTACTCGATGTCTTCTCTGCATCTCTATCATTCATTAATATCAACTACGCTTCATACTTACCTGGACGAAGGGGACTATCTAAAACATTAATGATGTTCTTTCAGTTACGTAAGGATTTTTGATTCTATTGAAATATCATTTCGTACAGCCTAAGTGAGAGTAACCACTTATTGGAGGCTAAATTTGGAAAGCCAGTTTGGACGACTGGGAACCCTCGATTTTGCGTCGATGAAGGACAGAAGTTGAGAAGTACAAGGAAAGCACACACGCGGAGAAACCCTGGTGGGTTGTGCCCCGCTGACGCTCGAGACATCATGTAAGGTCGATTTCAGGTTCGAATCCCTGTTTGTCAATCTTTTACTCGGATCGTATTAAAAATAACTAGATCAATCATTGTGATCTATATTAAGGGATCCATTGAGAGTGGAGTAGAAGTACTAATTGGGACAGTACTATGACAGCAAGATCATTTCTCGCTGGACAATAATAATAGTAAGAAAAAGACGTGCGATAGTGGGAATCCAGATAAGGTCAAAATCCATACAATGATACGGTCTGGAGATTTTTTCGGTGAGTATAACAAATTTATTGTGGTTGCCATCTCTCGATAATTGAAGCAACGAGTTTTAGAAGTGCGTTGTTTCATGAATAATCTTTAAGTCCCGAAGTTAATGAGAAACTGAGTTTCTGTTCATACTGAAGTAAGTGTGCAAAATTATATTATGCATGACTCAGCTTACAAGGATGGTACAATATCTTAACTTATATAAATGGCAATTACAGAATACAGACGTTATACATGAAGACATAAGAGACAATATAATGTATAGAAAAAAGATACATATTAGGTTCAAATAAAAAGTTTACACTAACGTTCATGAGCCAAACAGTAATATATCTGGGGTATATTTAATGGCTCTCCGACTACTGGGGTATACATTAACCACGAGGGTCGTCATATAAAGTGCAACCAAGTTCATATAAATGATCTAGTAATGAGGCAACAGAATTGACAAAAAATTTTGCAGTGTATGAATAGATGTACGGGTTGTGACACGACGCAATTTACGATGACTCAAGCTGATAGGGCGACAGAAGCGGGGGGGGGGGGGTAACTGGGGAGACATCCCATTATAAATAGATGGGAGGACATCCAAATCCCAAAAAATGGCGAAAAAAACAAAACAAAGAAAAGAAAAAAAGATAAGGACAAGAAAAGGAAAGAAAAAAAAGAAAAAAGAAGAGTGACAAAAAAGACGCGTAAATACAAAATTTGATCTGGAATCATGAGGTAACTTAGATATTTGCCCTCCCCCCCCGCCTCCACTGCCCCCCCCCCCCTCCCCTATAATACCCGCTGAGGGTAGTCGAGTTTCGGTCGGCTGGCTGTCGAAGCGGACAGAAAAAAATTTAGAATCATGGATTTATGAGTACAACAGCAAAGCTACAAGGAGACACCTGGGGATACCTACACAAGGATCCACCTTTTACCCGGCCTTCTGAGATGAGATGATTGAACAAAGGCTTG
>JZLH01S0486851.1:68185-80643 GCA_001188425.1 Eucidaris tribuloides
ATTCTTTGGTGGATTTTCCCCTAACTTTCATTAATTGGGTTCTCTCATTTTTCTGCTTTTATTAAAATCAACTTGACATCAGGGTGGACCTTGCCTTCAAAGACTGTGTTCTCATGATTTGCAAATCCCAAAATATGATTATCAGTAAATAAGATAATCTCACAAAGTCTGAGAAAGTCAGTTGTGAGACAAGAAGGACCATTACAGATTCAACCTGAATAATTACACTATTTTAGTTTCAATTTTATACCACTGTTACATAAGTCTAGCTGCCAGATCAAACTTGTGTATTATGTAGTGGAAACTGAATACCTGTTGCTTGACGTTTGTGAGGTCAGAGACTCACACCAGAGAAGTTAGACTAGTGCTGAGTGGCCACTGACGAGCAGTGGGAGGTGGGAGGACTCCTTTAGTCATCAGCGGTTAGAGGGTGCAGTCAGTATTTTAAAATCCAGACTACTGCTACAACTAAACCTTGGCTTCAGTAAATTGATTTTTGCAAGTGTGATTATTTTTATGATTCATTATATATCTTTCAAAACCTGTAGGATTTATGAATCACAAATATTTAATACTCTATTTTTATGCATCTTTCTTTAGCTTGATCAAATCTGAGCCAAAAGCCAAAGCAGTACATGATTATATTTCTATAGGATTTTGTTTAATTGTAACATCTTATAATTAGAAAGAAATAGCTTTAAGATTAATGTATGTCAATGTCATAAAATTATAGCTCATCAGCAATGAAATAATAATTAGGTCACATGTATGCAGGTAAACCCAGTAGGTTTTCAGAGTGATGATCATCAGACAGTCAAGAGGCATTGTTTGTTTTGTTAAAATGATTCAGACTAGACCCTACCATGTAAGATTAACTAACCGTCACAAAGTTTTCCTCATTTTTGCATTCTCTTCATTGCAGGACAATGGCGACTTTTCATCCTCATCGTGGCAAGTGACAGTAGACGTGCAGATCATCCGTAATCAATTTCCATATTTACAGTCTAAAGAATACCACCTTCTACGCACCAACCACCTCCAGCAAAACGTGTTTGCCCTCGTACGGTTGGGCACCGGCAAGACCCGAGGCAGACATCTCGTCGCGTACAATGCAGGCAACGACACAGAGATAGTGGATTTCTCGTCACTGTCGATGAACGGTGACATCACGCTATCGAGCAACACGAGCAGGGCACTGCCTGAGACTGTTGAGCTGATGACTGTCTGCATTTATGCCAAAGAGGCCATTATCGTTCAGTTGCCGTAAAGGAAGATGTAGATGGCAACTAGCAGGAATTGAAATAATCAAAATACACATTTTCCTAATTGTACAATGTACTTCAATACCAAAGACAGAGAAGTGTGTTGTTTGTGGCAAAGGTACAAAAATTAAAGCAAAGACCTCCTCTCATTTTATGATTAATTGATAGATTGATTTATCTACCGGTATTTCAGATTTCTGAAACTGGTCTCCCTTGGGGTCCTGCAGACAATTAATTTAACAGATAAAAATCATAAAACAATAAAACTCATAATGTAATTATGATTAATGTTATAAAAAAACCACCCTAATAATCATGTAGTGTGCATGTTACAGTTACTCCATTTGTTTTTACATGTCCCCTGTTTGAAGGCAAGGTCCACCCTGACATCAAGTTGATTTTGATAAAAGCAGAACATTGAGAGAAACATATTAATGAAATTTCGGCGAAAATTCACCAAAGAATAGCGGAGTTATTAACTCTCAAAGTTTTAAGTTTGTGACATTACACGCGAGCAGCTCCCCATATGTCATGTAATATTAATTCAATAAATTGCCACTTTTTATTGGTTTATGATAATTGAATGTTGTTGTTTTTTTTCGTAGAAGCATGTATGCAATAATGTTTCCAATTATATATTGCATGCACAGGTAACATCATTTTCAATTTTCTGAGGAAATGGCACTTTATGGAATTTATATTACATGACAATGGGGGAACTGCTCACATGTGACGTCACAAATTTAAAACTTTGAAAGTTCATAACTCCGCTATTCTTTGGTGGATGTTTGCCAAACTTTCATTTATATGTTTCTCTCATTGTTCTTTTATTAAAACCAACTTGACGTCAGGGTGGATCTTTGCCTAGGCCCTGTTACACTGAATGCATTTGACATATGTTACAAGGCCATGTGCCTAAGACCTTGAAGTTTACCATGTTGCAAAAACAAATAAAATCAGGGAAATTTTAAAAAAAAATCTCCACAAATATGAAAACTACACACAAGTAAAGTGAATCTTGTCTTCACAAACCACTAGGCTGAAAAGAAAACTCATGAGGATGAAGTCATGTGAGACACAAATTATGTCATGATACAAGAATATAAACAAGAGTCAAGAGTATAAATGGCCACACCTTGATACTTCGTTACTTTGATATTGTTATGTGCATGTTACAAATACTGTTTCATTTTTACTGTTTTTTTCTAGTTACAATTAAAGAACACAGAATTTGTTCTTTGTAGAAAAGGGCAAAAAATAAAAAATAAAAATGGCCCTAAATAAGGCTCACAGTACATGCTAGCTGACAAGGAGTATAGATGGTAAACTTTGATTTTTTTTTGTCACTAATTTGACTTTTTTTTTCATAATTATCTTTCATTTTATTCATGTTCCTGTTTGCCTGACCGATGAATACTTATTTTTTAATAAATACATTATTAATGGTTAAAATCTAGTTCAGTGAGTGAATGAACATTTCAGTTTTCTTTTCAGGTAGGTTTTTTTTGTCTGTGTGTGCTAAATGTTCAGAAAGAATCTTTCATTTCTTGTACGGGCCTTCCAAGTAACTAAGCACACTAGACTTCTTAATCTCATAGTCATTTTATTTTCGAAATTGTTTTAAAAGTTATCACATAGGGAGTGAGTAAGTATAAAAAGTTTTAACAAAGTAAACATTCAGTGAATAAAACAAAATGACATAGTAGGCTGAAAATATAAAAAGCAAAGATGCTGTTGTTGTAGATTGGGTGCTGCTCGATCCCGTAGGACTGTTTGCACCAGCCAGGAGGTACTATTTGATTTTTTTTTGGTGCAGTGGCATTCATTCGTTTTTTAGTTGATTTCATTTGTATGTGTGTTTAGAGCTTAAAATTGTATATTTTGATTTCTGCATTACAGTATTTGATTATTTTGAAGTATTTTGTAATTTGTATGTTTTGTTTTTCATTTCATCCAAAGTGTGAGCACCAAAGATCAAATTGAAAGACTAAATGAAGTGCAATATCTGGTAAGGTTTGGTCATGGTGCTGTTTATTAAGAGTTAATCTGTTGAGGAGCTCACTTTAAGTATAAAAGCAGTTCAAAATTGAATTGGACATTATACAACTTTTTAACAGTTTTTTTTTCCTTCTTGGAACCATTGGTATATTTTAGCATTGATAGTCCAGTTGTCAGACAGTTCAATTTAAAACTTAAGTCATTTCAGACCAATGGTTCTTGGAATCTTGGCTGAACTTTGCAGGTCAAAATTAATAACTAAATGGAAAATGGGGTCACGTAACAACAGAATAAGTTAAGAAATTTGATTGAATTGAAAGCAGCCAATATTTGACATTTTATTTATTCTAAAATTCTGACAGTTTAAACTTGATTACATTTCTTGATTCTCTCCTGTTACATGCTGGCCATGGGATTGTTGGATAAAATGGAAGAAGTTCACACACTAGCCTAGGATTAGGGTTAGGGTTAATGTTGTGTTTTGTTTAGGGTGTATGTGGTGGGCTGATTATTTAGGCCTGATATTAAACCTATTGGCACCCTGAACCAAACCCTAACCCTAGTCCTTATCGTAGGGTGTGTAGCTCTTCAGAATTACTGTGAGGTCTTCTCGGAGGTTTCAAATTCTTTGAATATTTCTATCAATATTGTGTGTATATATTTTATTGGATATCCAGCAAGTGGAATATAATTATGGATATGTTAAAATTAGGATAGGACTAAATACAAGACATTGTGGGCTAGGCTGTGTTATACGAAAATCCAATCATCTGCAAAAGGTTATTAACAGATCACATGCTTTTATTTTTGTAGTAGGAAGGTCAGGGGTAATTAAGATTTCTGAAATATTTTTTTTCATTATATATGAAGATTTGTCTTGCATGTTTGAAAGTATCCTTTTGAAGGAATTTAATAGAGTACAGAAGTGTGACATCACCCTGGTTCGGAAATATACAGTGTGTCTCAAAAAAAAATTGTGCAAGAGAAAACCGCCCTCTTTAGCAATTAGAAAATACTCTTGTGACATGATGCTTTTATCAACATCAAGAGCGTAGTCTTAGCTTTCAAATACCGTTAGTTTTGTTCAATTTGCTTGTCTTAATCTTGAGATATGTTAATTAAAATAAGAAAAGGTGAAATCACAATTGTGCCACTTTTACTACAATCCCTTGTAAAAGTGACACAATTGTGATTCCCCTCTTGTGTTGTTTACAACATATCTCGAGATTAAAACAAGCAAATTAAACAGAACAAATGGCATTTGAAAGCTAAGACTTTGCCCTTTACGTTGATGTAAGCATCATGCCACAAGAGTATTTTCTAATGCCGAAGAGGGCGCTTTTTATTTCCACAATTTTTTGAGACATGCTGCAGCACGCCTCAAAAAAATTGTTCAAGTGAAAAGCGCCCTCTTTGACAGAAAATAATGTTGTGACACATATTTACGTCAACATCAAGGCAAGGTCTAAGCTTTCAAATGAAGAGCTTATTTCCAAAAGGTGCTAAATCCACTATTGTAACTTTGGAGAAAAGTGCATTTGTTTTCCCGATTTTGTACATGCACCTATGGAAAAATCAAAATTAAACTCAAGATATTTCGAACTTGCATGTGGAATTTGGCTTCAAATTTGATACTATAGTTAGATAAATACGTAGGAAATGTGTTGATGCTAATAACTCAGTTTTGGTGGGAAATGGATTAGCACCTTTTGGAAACAAGCTCTTCAAATACTGTTTGTTATGTTTAATTTGCTTGTTTTGATCTTGAGATATCTTGTAAACAACAAAACGGTGGAATCACAATTGTGTCACTTTTACGGGAAGAGGGCCTGATGCTATCATTGACTGTAGTAAAAGTGGACATTTGGGATTTTACCTTTTCGTTGTTAACTGAACATATCTCAGGATTGAAACAAGCAAACTGAACAGAACAAATGCATTGAAAGCTAAGACTATGCCCTTAATGATGATGTAAGCATGACATCACAATATGTTTTTCTTCATTCAAAGAGCGCTTTTGACCTGCACAATTATTTTTGAGACAAACTGTATGTGGTATGTGATAATGTGAACCAGATGCAGAGTAGGGCAGCTGGTATTTCTACCAATAGGAGAAGCTATCAGATGCACTGAGTGAAGGTTTGTCTACAGTCCCCACATATTTCGGAACCAGTTTGACGTCATTACTTGTGCTCTCTTTAAAGGTAAACTAAAATATTTACTTTTTTATTCTCGTTTTCCAAATAGAGCTGCCACAGCTGCCCACCCCAGCAGAAATTTTCTTTCTGATGTTATTCTGATTTTTCAAGGTTTGGAAAAGAAATAAATAACAAAAAAAAGATTAAATAAAATAAACCTAAATTTGCATTACCATTGTGTGTGTGTGTGTGTGTGTGTGTGTGTGTGTGCGCGCGCGTGCGTGCGCATGTGCGTGCGTGTGTGTGTGTTTGTAATTGCCTCCAACTGTAGACGTTTTGGATTGATTTTACTGTACAACCGCGGACGTACCTTCCATGGGGGATGGTCCACGTGTTTTGAGCTTCTTGTAATTGAGGTGCTTATGCGTCATTACAACCAGTAAGCAAGGTCTGGGGGTATATAGAGAAAGTCCTCATTTGAAGGTTGTGTACTGTAATGTATACGTCCGCAGTTGTCAGAAGTTTCGTCCTCATTTAATAGGTAACAATTGCCGTGTGTGTCCTCGGTATTACCGTTCCAAACACACACTCATACACTCTCACACTCACACACAGATACACTCACATTAAAAATTGTACGTTCTCGGTCGAAGGTGATTACACGTATGTGTGTGTGTGTGTGTGTGTGTGTGTGTGTGTGTGTGTGTGTGTGTGTGTGTGTGTGTGTGTGTGTGTGTGTGTGTGTGTGTGTGTGTGTGTGTGTGTGTGTGTGTGTGTGTGTGGTGTGTGTGGTGTGTGTGTGTGTGTGTGTGTGTGTGTGTGGGCGCATGCATATGTGTATATGTGTTTGTGTGTGTGTCAAGTTGTTGGACCAAGGATTCTCTTTCTGAGACATGTTTAATGGGATTGCATATTTGAGTATGGTATTTTGTTAGTACCTTAAACAGGAAATTAAGTCGTGGGTTTTTGTTCAATTAAAAACTTGTAGCATAACAATGGAAATTCCCCTCACTTCAAATGAGGAATGCCAATTTTCAAGGATAGTTTCATAAGCACCCTATTCAGGCAGTGGCCTACAGCATTTCTGAATAATAATGTACTGGTACCTTGGAACTAAAAACACAAAAGGCAAATAAAAATACCATTCTTTAAACATACTCTAATTGCCTGAAAAATGGCATTCATGATGTGGTCTAAGTGAGCCAATAATATTTGATCATGAAATTTGAAATAAAACATTTAGCTTAGATTATCAAAACTCCCCATCCCACAAACCCTCAGAAAGTCCTGAATATCCTGCTTTTCTACAACATATTTAAATGTTGTACATGTGCTGATTGTTTAATAGACTTCAGAAAAATTTCAAAATCGCCTCTACCTATTAGATTCATCAATTTTCTAATAGAATCTAATTTGAAACCTCTTGCACAAAAATACAACAAATGTTATCAATGTTTACAACAAACACAGATCACGCATGTACACACACAACTATACATGGACACCCCCACACTCACCTATCCACCCACAAAAGAAAAGTACAGGTGTATACATCAGATACATTTTGACATTAATGCAGTTGTATTTATTTGGTGTGGGGATTCTTTTCTCCATCAAAAAGTTGAGCACAGTTGCTTTGAGTAGCAAATAGTACAAGAACAACTGAATACGAACAAAGAGTTCTGTTTTGATTACAAATTAATAACAATAATACAAACATACAAAAAGTTTGACATAGTACATATGATGCACAACAAATCAATTACATAATGTATTGCCATCAGTATTTATATAAAGATCCAACTGGAATAAGTGGCACATTAACGTGTTACACACTAATAAAATTAATAAGTTTATTATGGAGTTACACATATTAATCCCAATACTTGCTTCTATTTTGGCCATTTTCATTTACTCACTTTTAGTAGTAGTACGGTAGTGCCTTTTCTTTTGCATTAATTGCATTAAAAGTGGAGGATGGGAGAAAGGAAGTTAGTAAATTGACTGTTTAGATAAATACCAAGGGTAATAACCTAGAAGATAATGTCACATGATACATTACATAGCAATGACACAAATTACATCGATTCTGTAATCATATTGAGTTGAATTTTAGTTATTGCTTGGACACCTATGATTAATTTAACAAAGATTCAGTTACCATAATGGGTTTGATAAATCAGTTGCTACATTGGAATTAACAAGATATAACATTATTCATTTAATAAAAAAATGTTCAGAAGTAGCCCCAAAGACCAAACTCTAGAGCAGATAGTGGGACATAATGATAGTAAAAGTGATAAAATGACAAAATGGCACTTTTCTGTTGAGATTATTCAGAGGCACAGGTCAGGATTATTATCAAAGCATCACTACTGAGTTTCTAAAATCAATACAGTCAGACCTGTCTCAGTGGACACTTGTACAGAGGGGACACCCTGCCTGTAAAGGACACCGAATCGTCGTTCGGCAAGTAAAAGGGCAATATGGCAATGCATAACGCATACCTGCCAACCAACACAGATTTTTCCAGGGCAGTTATGGTCTTTTTACAGTTAATAGGCGGTATGGTAAACAATAAAAATGTTACATAATAAAACAAAAATGAGACTAGAGTGCTAATGAGAGAAATATTTCAAACAGCTGAACCAAAAGTTTTCTTATGAGAAAAAGCATGAATAAAACAAATGTTTTGTTCCGACACTCACCAGTGAATGTAAACACGGCATTTCCATTACAACTTGGGCATTGCATTAAAGCCACTATAGTAACCAAGGCATTTGACACAGTAGTTTCATTTATTTTGGTTATTCATGTTCTATTCTTATTATAATCTATGTTTTTTGTTGTTGAACACACCGCCTAAGAACTGAAAAAAGACCAGAACTGCCCTAGAAAAATCCATACTGGTTGGCAGGTATGATAACGCATTGGCATATTGCCCTTTTACTTGCCGAACGACGAAATCAACTCCACAGATACAGAGAGGACAATTTTCTAGTGTCTACAACGTACACTTTTCTCCTTCAGTGTCCTTTCTAAACAGATTTGACTGTACATTCAATTCATTTAATTTTTGCCGTAATAATTTAATTTAATATTACAACATTGAACATACTGACCACAGGCATCAACAGGCAAAGGAAGGGGGAAAGGCATTTTGTCATCTCCTCCCCCCCCCCCCATTTTATCAGGACTCTCCTAAAACCTCTAGGCCTGTGTATAAGATTTTATAGTTTACAATGGTTAATACAATGAATTTGAACTTGAAAATAAGAAGCTGTTGGCACTCATGAACATAACCTGAAATATTACTTGTTAACTGCCTATTTTTTTAACCAGAATACTTCATATTTTAATTTACTTTGAGATGCACTACAAATATTTTTTTATTATTCCATATGCAAACTTATGGAAATACTGTATTAATGACAGGTCACTTACTCTGCTTAATTACATATCATATAGAACATTCACATAGCTGTACTCAGAAGTGATTTTGTCACCTTTTCAGAGACCAATTTAAGAAACCATAATTCTCTGTATGAGTGTAAACTCCACATATAAACTGTATCAGCCTCAAAGAATGTTCTCAGTTTATCAATACACTTGCAATTTTTTTTGCACAATTATTTTCTTTTTAAAACAGAAGATTTTGCATCCATAACTTGACTTTCTGAGCTCATCAGTTTTAGCTGTTAGTCTAGAATCTAATGACAATATTGATTTTTAAACCACTTTACAGTCAATACCGACTATAATTATTACTGTAGTATTGTACTATTCTACATACAATGCAGTTGTACTGATAGTACTAATGAACTCACCAAAGAATGGACACTAAGACTAATCATTAGCACCCAGACACATGAATGCATTGACTGAAACAGTAAAATATACCCAAATACAGCAAATTGAGTGTGGACAGTACACACGTATAGAAATAAATCAATAAAGTATCTTAATCTCTGATTTCATGATGAAAAGGTCTACTGTATATAAATACTTCAAGGTGTTGGTTATAACAAACAAACAGTGCTTTCATTAGTGTAGGCACAATTTTAGACGTAAAGAAAAAAATAGTGTGCAATTCAGAATGATTAGTAGAATTTACCCATAGTGATGTTAGTATCATTTTTCCGTCAATTTTTCACAGTACATGATATACAGCACACAGTACTACAGTAACTGTTGCTTGTCAAATTTATATCCTGAAACCAACTAATATATAAACAATGCAGCCATGTCTTTATAAATGCAGCTTATACATTTTTTTTCTTTCGAGGAGAAAAAGTGGAAAAAACAACATGGATTACTATTACAAAAATAAAATACACTGAAATTGTTGCATAGTTAAGATACTTTACTTTATAATAATGAGTTTTCATACAATGTAAATACCTGAGTGGCAAAAGGGTGCTAAAACATTTCCTATACATGCACCCCTGATTAATATTAAAATATCTTAAATGCTGAGATGGTAGATATTCATATTTAATCCTCTTACACCTGGTTTACACTACTCTATTTAATTTTTTGCCGAGCCAGCCCCTTTTAATTTGATTTGATTTGATTTAATTTATTAATTGCTCTAATAAATAACTTGCTTATAAGAAACCTCCAGTCTAAAAAATAACATGCAACTGTATCAGCCCCAAATAAGATATTTGACAACTGCAGCACAATGTCATTATATCAAATTTTGCATGAGTTTGAATACTTATTACGCCCCCGCCCCACCAATGACCAGGGGGAGGGGGGATTTAAAACAGAAAAAAATGAAATAATACGTGTGAGAAGTAAACATCATTTAAAAGAACTACTACTACTCTACTGAAATAAATAATAATTATCTTTCTATAAAAAATGAGTTGAATTTTGTCTTGGTTATCTGAGATAAATTTGAATAGGGAGATTTAGGATTGCAGATGTAACTGGAAATCAAATTGTATGTTACACTTTGAAAATGGATAGTTCTTTTTTTATTACTTTGAATACAATTTATTCATATTTATTATCTGAAATTGAATACTATCTAAGTACTGAATTTGAATACATTATTCAATATTGATTGATAAATAATTTCATGTTACCAAAACAAAGAATACTCTATTATACCATTCTGACAATAATGCTAACAGACTTTGAAAAATAGTACTTAACTTTGTAAAAGAATGTACTGATGAATGTAACTATATGCAATTGTTGTCATTGTAAAATAATAAAAATTAGATTAAAACAGAAATTATTTCACTTTCTTTCAATCTACAAATCCCCATCATATTCTCAAATTTTGTTTGGAAATATAAGATTTAAAAACAATCAATCACAATTATATAGGGCAATTTGTTACATACTTGTAAAATTCTATGACCTCAGATAATTGCTGTGGTAAAAATTTTGAAAACCATGCACTTCTCGAAGCCCAATAATAAATGCATGAAAAAAGAATAAAAAATAGACACCACTTTCAGATTTACTGATATGGTTTCACTGAATATCAAAAGCAAATTCAGACAATGTCATTCTTTGACATAATTCATAGGTTACTTGTTTCTAAAACATAGGGTATGTTGAAATTTATGTCTTTGTTTAAAATGGATAACATCCAAATGATGAAAAATGCTGATTGAAAATCGCTTTTCAAATCATCTATGAGATGAATCTATGCTTACGACTGAAAATCACATGTATATTTTTCTTTTAAATTCAAAAAATCAAATGAGATTTTTTTTTACTACTAACATTTAATGCCCATTGAATTTGGCTGTACACTTTCACTTTTGTGTCATACACTCCAACATATTTTTCTTACTGCAAGAATGGACATCTTAGAAACAGGTGCAACCACACAACAAGACAGAAAATTGTGAGTTGTACAAGAAAAAGAAGATTCCACATCATATGTACAATCATGCATGCGGCACATTGATTGTACATGCTGTCATATTGTTTGCAACCTCTATGACACAGTCCGCCTCGACTCGATGTGATTCAATTGCAATGGAAAACTTAATCCCGTTCACCAAATTTCAATTGTGCAAAGTGTTACAATTATCTATCAACCCTTGACACAATTCTTATAACTGAAAATCCATCCTTACATCCATCTTACAAATTACCTGAATCTATCTATATTCGAAGTATGCCGTTTCCTGTTTGCATTTGTTTGATTTTCAGTTAACTTGGGTATTTATCTTTACCAATGTAATCCTAATCAAGTACAAAGAATCAACCTGAAAACATATATTTTTAAGAAATTACAAAAAATTCACAATTAAACAAAAATGTCAGTTGCATTGGTTAATTTACTGATTCTAAAAAAGCATAAAATTCATGGTATGAGTTGCTTGGATATAAAAAAAAACCTAGTGGGGATGTAAAGTCCCATGACCTTTATCAATTTATCACTTTCTCCTGAACCCATTGCTTTCTAAAATCAGACATTCCTGTGTAACATCAATTGAATCAATCACTTCTGGAAGCAATGATTCATCTATAAAATCTATTATTTCTTAGTTCCCTCCAAGATTTGCTGAAAAACATGAAACCCAACCCAAATCTTGTACACCTGATGACAAAGCATACAAACCCCACATAATCATACACAGAAATTAATTTTTACAGTAATTCAAAACAGATGACAAGACCGTGTATACAAACACAAATTCAACATTGAAGTTTTTAACATATTCAGTATGAGAAAGAAATACACAGAATCTCAAATACAATCACAAAGTTGTTTGTAAACAGCTGGCATCTGAATCATGGAAATCTCAATCCAATCTTTAACCCATTGGAGACGATTTGTTTTTGCTTAAACACGCATTTCCCATAGACCTCGTGACGAGATATCTCGTCACTCGTCTTCAACGGGTTAACTGACCTAGCATAATTTACACTAAAGTTTTTTTGTTAACATAATTGAAATAAATCTACAAAAAGATTTTTGAAAATAAATTGATAAAATGGGAGAGCAACATCTCCTCAGTGACTGAAAATGGGAACCTTAGCACCAGGTGAAAGATTTGGGGCAGAGTACGACACCGACTCGTCCCTC
>JZLH01S0486863.1:7875-20897 GCA_001188425.1 Eucidaris tribuloides
CATTCTAATGTGAACACTGACATGGATTGAAACAAATACCTAGCACAACTAAGCTAACAACAACAACAACAACAACAACAACAACAAAAAGTGAAACAATAAACAAACAAACATGTATGGGCATTCAAAAACTTGACATCAGGCATTTAATCTCACAGACCTTTCACCACATTAACACAAGTAACAAAACAGTTACAGGGGCTTGATTTGCATGGATTTTCATGTTTTTCTTTACGTGAATCTTTGATTTCATCAATGTTCATTGATTTTAATGACATAAAGAGAGTTTAGTATCGGGTGGACGACCCACGTGCCTCCACCACCGCCTAGCACTGCTTCCCCATGTTGTTGATGAGCGTTGCGATTCGTTGCTGTGGAATGGCATTCCACTCGTCAATCAGTAATTGACGCGGACCTGCCAATGTCGTGAAATTTGTGACTCTTTTTCGTGCATCCCCCCTAACCCCCCCCCCCCCCCGACGTTGTTCCCATAAGTGTTTAATGGGGTTGAGATCTGGGCTGCATGCATGCAGGCCAGTCCATTCTCGTGATACCTTCTCTCTGAGAAAATCCATGCAAATCAAGCTCCTGCCAGGTTTTTTTTTTATTACTTTGTGGTGTTCATGTGATGAAAGGTCTGTGAGATTCAATACCTAATGTCAAGTTTCCATACGCCCATTCACGTTTGTTTCTTTATTGTTTCACTTTTTGTTGTTTTGTTATTAACTTACTTGTACAGGTGTTTGTTTCAATCCATGTCAGTGTTCACATTAGAATGCTTAACAACCAAAGAGACAACGGGGAACTCACTCACGAATTACAACAAAATTGGGTGACTTACCGAATTTGAGTCATTTTGCAGCTTTTCAATTTACACTTTACACCACATTTTAAGATACTGCCCTTTCCCAGATGGCATAATCATAATAAATAGGATATCATGTTAAAGACAATTAAATAATCTTTCCGATGATACCATACTTGCATTGATTTTTACTACCAAACGGGAGATATAATCGATCAAACTCAGATTTCCAAACTTTTTTTGAGGAGTTTATTTACAGCATGGGGGAAGTCAGAATGAAATGCATATGCACATACGTGAACATGCAAGCACAAACATGTATGCACGTTCATGCAGACAACATGTACACACACATCCACATGTAATCTATAGTACATTACACAAACACACCCACAGAACATACATTTTCTTGTATTTCTGTTTGGAAGTATTTATTTTAATTTTTGTTTTCTTTCTTTGGCACATGTTTTTTTTTTGTGCATATTTACAAATAAATACAAACAATATAATAAAATTAACAAAGAAAATATACAGAGTTCCCAGGTTTATGAAAACCAAATTTCCAGGTTTTTCCTGATTTCAGGGACTTTTCTCAAATTCCTTGATATATTTTTGACTGGAAAAAAAAGGAAAGTCATTTTCCTGATTGGCTCGGAACCCTGATGTAGCACAAACCTAGTTACGTGTCTCAGTCAAATATCAATTGTGGGAGTCTGCTAAGTCAGTAAGCCCTTTGTACGAAGGGTACATGATGTTAGTCCTGACCCTTCTAAATAAACACATGAATATGCATATGATTAATGAATTTTGACATGTTAGCACTGTATCACATGCCTGTATGTGTGAAACTCGTTGTCTGGTGGGCACAAGAAAGATACTTTCGTGTACTACATGTATCCTTTGTTTCATTCTTCAAAATAATACTGAATGGTATATTTTCAGGGTCAAAGCCTTTACAGGGACCAGTGCTGCCCCCATGACAAAAGAGCATAACTGACATTTTGGTGTTTTGGAGATACTGAGTAAAATGTATTTTGTTCAACACGTAAAGCCCTATTCAGTGTCCTTTTAACAAGCGGATTATGAAACAAAGGGACACTTATAATTAATACTTTTCCTTTTGTTCTGCATGTTGAACATGATGTACCGAGACCCTACATTATATAACTCAATTCTGAAAAAAAAAGTCAGTTATGCCCTTTTGTCATGGGTTGTGGTTGGGGGAGGGGGGGGGGCGAGAGTGGTGCATACAGATTTTCCAGTAGAGAGTCTTCTCCTGCAGAAAGCATACTTGAGCCCTGTACATGTTAATACAGGTATAAACTTACAAACTTATACCTTGAAATTACACTTTCAAACACACAAAATAAGATACCCCCCCCCCCCAAAAAAAAACGAATATATATATATATATATATATGTATATATATATGGTAATAATAATGCTAATAATGTTAATAACAACTACAGCTCAATATGCCTCTGTGTTAGATTTTAAAAGAGTATCAGAATTGTTTGTGAGAAGATTGTTACACTTTAATACACAGTACTTGCAACAATGACTGTTGATCAAAAGAACTGGCTGGACAGTGGACTCTCATTATACAGAGCACTGATATAACAGAATCCCAATATAAAAATCAAATTTCTTTGCATGGTATTGTAGTAATTATCTTTGTAAATTGTTTATGCAACCCTGATATAACAAAGTTTTGATATAACAAACTAATTGTCCTAGTCCCAAGGCATTTGTTATAACGACAATCTACTGTATTTTTTAGTTCTTCACAAATTGTAGTAGTGTGAAGATTGAATGGAAACCCTCGGTAGTGTCTCACGATGTAGTGTCTAATGTGGTCTTTGACATTTAATTTATTGACCCAGCATGAAATCAAATGTGGGCTTTGACATTTAAGGAGAATACTCAGTACTGGTTGATGATGGAAAAAATGTCATCAAAATTTCACATTTCATTGGTTTCGAGGTGTGAGTATATTACATTTGCATTATAATGTGTGACTAATTCACTTCATATGCAATAAAAAGTTAAGGGATTGGCAGTTTGAACAGGTGAAGTTTTCCATTGGTTTTGCCTTCCAATGCTAAAGTGTGTATGTCAACAATGATCATAGTCCTATATATTGATTTCTGTGTTAGTACTTTGTCAGCAGTGGGGATTTGTGTAGCTGATTTGTAAAAAAACAAAGTGTTTTGTCGTTTTCAACTACTCTCTCCTGTACTACAGTGACATTTTAAAAATACCATCTGTTCACAGAAGGTTTGAAAGTAGCTGATATCAAAATTGTGTTGTTGTACGAGTACTCAACTAGTACTGTGTATTCTCTTTAATTTATTGACCCAGTATGAAATCATATTCAAATGTTACAATATAACTTATGTTTATACACAAAATGGCAAGGTGATATTTGGTATAAGGCACAATAAAGAATTAAAACGCAAGGCCTCATGCGATATGACTACACCCTCATTTCTTTGACCATAACAGGCAAACTGATGAACAATTCTGTGGAAAACAAGTCAGTTAGTCAGTTTCTTTATCACATTGTGTAACAGGACCCAAATGAGGAGTTTGCAAACTTCATTCTTCTCCATACTTTCTTTTTTTCACTCTTTTTTGTTTGGACATTTTTCTAAAGGACATAGCCTAGTGGCAGACAAATAATTGATAGTGTTGCCAGTGAGGAGAGAAATACTATATTACAAATGACAGAAAACAAGTTTATCACCACATTCATCGGAAAATAACTGCTCTGCTTTCATAAATACGACAATGACATTCTACTGATTGCTGCACATCCAATAAGGGTATAACTGCAGGTATGCTCTGTAGGATATGAAAGGACTTTGTTTTGACTTGGTCACATACCCTTATTCTATATGAACTAGTCTTCAAAGTGTTTACAAGATGCTTTATAATGGAAATCAAACTACCATGTGGAATAATTCATATGGGGAAATTAATGACAGCTGAAATTAAATTCTTTTCTTCAGAATGAAAGAACTTGAGAATTATATAAGCTCACAGATAGTCACACGCATTAAAAACAATGCAGGTTTACATTTTTTTTCAAGTCAGAGTGAAATTTCAGAGTAAACCGACCATGGATTTCACTTAAGCAAAGGGCAAAAGATAACATTTCATAGATGTATGACATATGGCAACAATTTCTGCAGTGATCATTTTGAAAGCAAAAAAAGCATTATAATACTTAATTGTAAACCCGAGATGACACACACAAAAAAATGGATTGTACAGTGTATATCGTAATCCTCTTATGACATACCTTTATGCCAATTCATGAGGCACTCATTTTTTCATTGTTTAGTCAAATATTACTTTTGTATCCAACTGAAATGCAAATAAGTGGGATTATCTGAAGTAGTGGCCTATCCATCTTAATTACTTATAAACAATACAGATATATGCAAACATTCAATAATAAAGTGAACCTTATTGGAGCTTAGTATCATTCAGCGGTTTCTATTGAAGTTAGTTTTCCAGATGCAACTAATGGAGGATAAGATCTCAATAGAAACAGACCTTCTGTTTCGCCGGTATTTATCCTGCTTTTTGCAGGATAATAGTGGAGAAAGATACCATAAGACGTCAATAGAAACAGGCTTTCTACGCCATTATCTTCTTTTAGCGGAGAAGAGCCCAATAGAAACAGACTTTCTCCGCTATTATCTGTTTTTTGCCTGTGAGAAAGCAGAAATAAACAAAACCACGTGATCGGAATAAATGACCCCTGGCGCAGCGCGCGTGTTTGATTGAGCATATATTTGACTTCGGTAATCCCACAATACCCTGCGGCAACCCAGGTCAACACACTCTTAGCCGGTAATCATACAATCCCATTAGATTTATCGTGCTCTCCGGAAAACCCAATCCAATAGAAACAGACCTTCTCCGCTATTAGCCGGTTAAATTTTATCCGGATAAATACGGTAGGCTCAATAGAAACACGCTGTATGTCAAATCTGTATTTTAACTACTAACCACACAGTTCTGATTTCATTTCACCACTATATGAAAACCATCAGTCAGTGGTGAAAGTCTGTATAGATCTCAGCAAAGTCATCTGTATTAACCACAGATTAATACAGAGTTTAGGATGGAAAACCCTATCCGTTTGGGAAATGAAAGATGTTCATTATGGCAAGATTATGCAACTTACAGAACTCTGCCAGATCATCATTCACTTGTGAGGATTCCCCGTCAGCCTTTTTCTTTGGTAGCAACATAGTTCTGTTGACGTCAGGTATCTCCCACTCAGGACTTCAACCTAACTCTCCATATGGATGTGCTTGTTTGCTTCTAATTACAAGTAACATCCTGTCATCAATATTCTCTCCTCCTGATTCAGCTCATCTCCCACAACTATATCAAATTATGATAAACTGACAAGAGTGTCTTGTAGTGGAAAACTCTATTCAACTGATGTTGCATCTCATCCCAACTATCAGGACTATTTGCATTCAGAAATTTGTAACAATCCTCTGGTAGGATCAACCTAATCTCCACATCAGAAAACTGTTATGACTTTATAGGAGTGTTCTTTGGAGGTATTTCCTGGAAGACTAAATTATGTACAGCATCTCATGGATAACAGCAAGATTATCTGCTTCCAAGAGGTCATCTACATACAAATCCTTTCATCCCAATAAGCCAACATCAGAAAACCTGAATTGATTCACAGGAGTGTCCTCTGGAGGTAGATAATTCAACTGGTGTACAGCATTTCATCCAAACTGGCAGGATTATCTGGATCCAGAAATATCATGAAAGTCCTGTTGCTCAACTCAGCCTGTTCCAAACACCTGGAAAACTTAATGGATTCACGGGAGTGTCCTCCAGTGGAGGTATTCCCTGGAAGATTCAACTGATGAACAGCATGTCATCAATCATGGCAGGATCATCTGCATCCAGAAAGTCATCCACGTACTCCTCTGGCATCCCCCATCCTCCATCTGCTCCCATCAGATTTTCCTCAACATCATTAAACTCAGCCAGCTCTAGGTTGGCCATGGCAAAGTGACCTGGCTCCTTGACCTCATGCCAGGGGTCGTCATCCAGGTCATCTTCCATCCCTGTCAGTGTGGGATGAGGGTCATCTTCCATCCCTGCCGGTGTGGGATGAGGGTTCAGTGGTTCAGCGGGCTGGTAGGGCTCTCTTTGCAGACTGGGGTCATCATCTGGGTGATCTTCTTCATCAGTTTCTTTGTCATCTTCATCACCCTCTACGTCCCAGTCCTCTTCTGAAAAATTCAAAAAAAGAAGATGAAACTCCTAGAAAATGAGGTATAGGATACATTTTTAACATAAATTGGCTCTATAATTTGATATTATCATTGCATTATTATCTCTAGGATGAAGTGTTCAATCACATAATACAGCTATCCACCAACAGGGTAACCCCTAGGTTAAATCAGAATGAAACCAAGACATCTTCCTGTATTCAGAGAATACAGAACAATAAAAGGAATACAACAGTGAAAGTTTGAGTATACTTGGTTGAACTGTTCATGAGTTATGAATGTTCAAAGTTTATTTAATCGTTGTTATGGAGGATTCTTAAATTGGCAACTCTACCACTTTTAGAGATGAAAGTCTGGAGAACTCCGCATTGGCTTTGTACACAAATTTTCACTTATTCTCATTTTTTATGAAATATCTGATTGCCTCTTGCTTGTTGTACAAGTATGTCCTAGCAAAAATGATTTGTACATGTTTTCTGGAAGAATTTGATTACCTTCACAACTAACATTTCAGAAAAACATAAATTTTTAAAAATTTGTGTACAAAACCAATGGGGAGTTCTCTACACTTTCATCTCAAAAAGTGGTAGTGTTGCCAATTTAAGAATCCTCCATACATAAGGATTATGTAAACTTTTGAACATTTATAACTCTTGAACGGTTCAGTCAAATTTGTTCAAACTTTCATCATTTTCTTTCTCTTATTGTTATCTATTCTTTGAATGCAAGTAGATGTCTGGGTTTCATTCCCCTTTAACATTGATCCACGCAAATTTGGCCACACAATATGCACAGAATTGCAGCTGCAGATATTTTTTTGTGATAGGCAGACAGATACACAGATACACAGCACAGACACAGACAGACACATACATACAGACACACACAGACAAATATTCAAAGAACAAAGCTTACCTGTTGGTAGAATGGCTGGGTAGTACTGTCCAGGAGGGGCCGAGAGATTCTGTAGACAGATAGTAAGATCTGGGTCTGTGATCTCCAGTTCCTTGAGAGATTCATTAGTGATTGCTGTGCCTGGAAGAGAGTTAAGTGTATAAGAAGACATTATCCATCACATTCACAAACAGAGAGTTGCCGCATAGAACAATAAAATATTGCCAATTTGTAATAACTTTTAAAATATTAAAACATCGGTAGTGAGCTGCTTTCATCAATGCCTTTCAGTAATTTCAAGACTGAAAATCAGTCATTTTGTCACATTTTCAGTCAAAATTAGTCATTCTAACATAAATGCAGTAGAATTACACAAAACTGATTTAATAAAATCAGTATTTTTCATGTAACCTTCAGTATTCTTCGCCACTTTCCAGCAGAAATTACTGAAAATCAGTCATTTTGTCACATTTTCAGTCAAAATTAGTCATTCTAACATAAATGCAGTAGAATTACACAAAACTGATTTAATAAAATCAATATTTTTCATGTAACCTTCAGTATTCTTCGCCACTTTCCAGCAGAAATTACTGAAAATCATTTTGTCACATTTTCAGTCAAAATGAGTAATTCTAACATAAATGCAGTAGAATTACACAAAACTGATTTAACAAAATCAGTATTTTTCATGTAACCTTCAGTATTCTTCGCCACTTTCCAGCAGAAATTACAAAACTCAATACCACTTGGCAGCTCTGCACTGTGTATATTTGTCTGTTTGGGTTTTTTTTTTTACTTTCACTGATTTCAAAATTCTTCTTCATTTTTCAGACAGGAATTTCCCTTTTTACAAATCCTGATATTTACTCAATTTTAATTTTTCGTAGGCCTCATTATATTTTCTGACATCTGAACTGGCACTGCCACACTTTACAAAAGTTTGATGAAAATTTTGTCTGATCTACCAAAATTATACTTTGGCTGCCACAGACAAGACAAGGTGATATTGATAAGTAACAAGAATTGCTGTTAATCACCTTATGTTTTGTTGATATGCCTATTAGACTTTTCAACGTTACTCCTACGCATATTTCTTGTTTCACATGAGCAGCTATTACTATAATGTTTTCAATGATAAAAACTGAACACTAATCGCCCATCTTTTGAAAAAAAATTGAAAAGTTGAATTTTATGTGTGGCAAGCTAAGATTTCATTAGGGTTTAGGAAGGAGTTGAATACAACTACTTACCTCCTACAAACAAAGCCAATGTTTTCCTCTTGTTTCCTTCACCATCTTCTTGTACTCTCCTGGTTTCCAGGAAGACTTGTATTGATGCCACCGTCACCTGACCACACCCACATACATCAAGTTCATACAGGTTGGGACAGTGAAGAGCAACATCTTGGATCCCTGAGGGTAGAAGGAATGACATAAAAAAATTGAGGATTCTCAACTTTCTGCATCTGAACACAATAATAAGATTATAAGAATTTTTTGTGGGACATCTTTCGTTCAGAATTTGTACCCAACTCTTGTCCCTAGTGGTAGCATTGTGTTTTGGTAGTTGCGTGTGCATGTGTATGTGTGTGTGGTGGGGAAGGGGGGAGGGGGAAGGGGAACAGGGATATTATTACCCTGCCAGGTACTACCACATGAAGAAGTTGGAAAGGGGGGGTGGGGGGGGGGTGGGCAGGCACCAGCCTTACTAAATTTACTTAGTGTGGATGGGGGCTGGGAGATTGGGATAGTTTATGAAAATTTACCACAAGTAAAAAATGAGTGGGGGGGGGAATGAAGCACCTCATTAAACTGAAACACATTTTGTAAAGAAAATTAACTTCATTATCATATAAATTACAGGAAAATTAAAAAGCAAAGAAGAAAAAAAAAGAATTCAGGGGTCTAAACCTTTAACCCTATATTAACTTGGGGGGGTGTCAATTTGACCCCCACCCTCGATGAATTTCGCGACCATGCCGCCGCGCAAATTTTTTTGACCGTGTCACTCGCTGACTTTTTACTTTTAAGTCTTGCGCATCTCTTGAGACCGTTTTCATGAAAATCGGACATACCGTTACGATGCTACGCGACTTTTTATACATGCATGTCAACCCCAAAATTCCTAAAACACGTGATTTCGTGTATAAAATCAATGGAAATTGTGTTTTCAGCCAAAAATCATAAATGTATGATTATTTTTGCTTTTACTGGTTCAAATGAATTAATTTTATGCTGTTAATGATTGCAAAAGTGTCCCCAACAAATTTCATCAAAAAAAAATAGAAAACAAAAGGTCAAAAAAACAAAGAAATACGTAAGAAATTCACAAAACAATAAAATACATAAGAAATTAATTCCAATTCGGCAAATTTTTTTGTAGATAATTGTGAGAAATGTCAGAATGAATATCATCACCAAAAATTAGTATTCTACTAGCTATTGTAAGTGAATTATAGGCGAAAACATAATTCTATGCACTTATTTGCAGAATTAATTTATTTAAAAAATTGAAAAAATTAATTTTTGGAAAATGTTGCTATACAGACGTGTAGTTTACATGCGGCTCTATGTGCATGCAAATTTTCGTGGCGATCGCGCGATCGGCGGCTGACATGTGAGATTTGACCCCCCCCCCCCCCCCCCAGTAAAAACCTGGTCTGAAATAGCCCAGTTAAAATAGGGTTAAACTATGAAAGTGTGTGGTGCTTACACAATACATGTACCTGTATCCGTGAAATTGGAGCAAGATCTGGCCACCAGCTTCTGTAGTCTCCCTGCCATGGCTAGAGACTTCAAGCCTTCATCAGTTAACTGTGTGCACATGAAGTAGAATTAGGGTGACAAGTAAATACTTATTCAGTGTTGAAGGGGATGGATGAACAATTAGCCCAAGATAAAATGTTAATTTTAAGTTTTGTTTGTCTTTTTTTTGTGTGTGTGTATGTGTGTGTTTTCTCTATGTCTGCAGTTGAGACTAGTCTCCAGAAAAATGTGCTGAAGACGAAAATATGTCCCACACAATACACACAAATGGCCATGGAGCTGTATTCTCCTTGGCACATTCAGAATTATATCAGGGAGATTTCAAACAGTAGTCAGGGAGATTTATCAATATGCATTACAGAAGGTAAAAATCTGTCACTCTTAATCAAGAAATACACAATTTGTCAAGATGTAGGCAAATCTGTAAATGTCCAGGAAACACCCTGCAAAATTAGGGACCCTTTGCAGCTGTGTGATTGATTATACTCCTCAATATAATTCATAGCCTGTGCACCAATGAATAACATTATAACAAATAATTAGCCTGTTTCCTACAAGAATCTGTAATTCCCCTAGAGTTAATACATGACACATTTGGTTCCCATAGCCAACAAGTTAACAGATAAATCTGGGGCAAGTACCTGGCCCAAGTAGCTGATGTTGAGTACTTCCAAATGAGGACATTTTGACAGTGACTGGAGTCCAGCGTCGGTGATGTTTTGATAGAAGCAGCCGTCGATCTTGATCTCTCTGAGGTAGGTACACTCAAGAGCCAGTCGGAATAACACAGCATCATCCACCGTCTGATTGTTACTCATCCAGAGTCTGTCTAGGTGGGTCAGGTGACGGATTGACTGAAGACCGACTGATGTCACTGTCAGGGGGAACAGATATCAAAATAGCATTATTAAAAGTAAAAGTAAAGGTAAAGGTAAAGGTAAAGGTAAAGGTAAAGGTAAAGGTAAAGGTAAAGGTAAAGGTAAAGGTAAAGGTAAAGGTAAAGGTAAAGGTAAAGGTAAAGGTAAAGGTGTGGGTTTATAGTCTGGTATCACCACGTAAATGCAGTTTCACACGACTTCACACATTACCCCCTGATCATTGGACACATGTCAAGCCTACACTATTACGTGCCACCTCCACTCCCTG
Source organism: Eucidaris tribuloides (assembly GCA_001188425.1). Classification (NCBI taxonomy): domain Eukaryota; kingdom Metazoa; phylum Echinodermata; class Echinoidea; order Cidaroida; family Cidaridae; genus Eucidaris; species Eucidaris tribuloides. Next base: position 18,766 of record JZLH01S0486863.1, read on the forward strand.
GGGAGTATTCTTAGTCCGGCTGCCTGTTAGTGCTCAGGAGCTAATTCATTCACAAATGGCTTTCTCTGTCCTCTCAGGTACCCATTTATACTCCTGGGTGGAGTAAGGTAATGCGGATGAAGTGTCTTACCCAAGAATATAAATGCTGGCCGCGGAGGGATTCAAAGCGGGGATCGCTAGATCAGGAAGCCACGGCCTTATCAACCATGCCTCCATGAATAGTTTCTACTGTTTTCACGATAGTATTATGGACATTCTCCTGGATGGAAGGATTTATCTTGAATTTGTTTACTTAAGAAGAATCAACCATAAACATAACTAGCATTTTATCTCGAGCCTTGATAGAAATACACCCCATAGAGAGCTACACAACAGATTTGTCTGTCACAAGGCATACTGATGAAAGTTTGTTTTAGAACGAATCAACTTTTGACTCCCAAATTTTCACAGTAGAATCCTTGGACAGTTTACTTGATTCTACCGTAGTTTCAGCCAAGTTGAGGACTACTCCCAATCATCATGTCAATTAGCTTTAACAGACAAACATGGATCACACAATTATGGATTACATGTGATTTACCTTTTGAACGGATGCCACACACATTCAATATCCTCAGGCATGGGCATCTCTGTTTTTGAAAAAATACAAACACAGAAAACATTTTGTTTAGAAATAAATTAGAAATAACACATATGCCTTGATAGTATAATGTCAAATATATGTGAAAATTTGGAATAAACTTGAACATTACCACGATACATCTATGTTTGAAATATTTGTTTGAACCCATTGGAGACGATTTGATTTCACTGTAACACACATTTTTCAGAGACCCCAACACAAGTTAACTCATACTTAGTCTCCAACGGGTTAATGTCCCGTCAAATACGGTAGATGTAAACACTGCCGACATTGTTGGAGAAGACTGTGAGGAGAATGAAAAGAGCAAACAAAATCTTAGGAAGAGGGGATTTGGAGGTATTAACCCATTGGAGACTAAGTATGAGTTAACTCGTGTTGGGGTCAATGGAAACTGCATGTTATAGTGAAATCAAATCATCTCCAATGGGTTAAAGTATGACACTTTTTTCTACAATCTTTACTTATTACTGTATTTCTTATTAGGATCGGATATCATTATTGTAAGTTAACCCTAAAACATCCGAGCTATCTTCGGTCTTGTCATCATCAAGGGGGGGGGGGCATTATGGCCCCCCTAAGATCTCAGCCGTAGATCGCGCGATTGCCGCGAAAATTTGCATGCGCATACAGCTGGATGTAATCTACAAGACTGTATCATTAGATTTTCAAAAAATATACATTTTATAGTTTTCAATATTAATTATGCAAATTTATGAACAAAATCATATTTTATTTCAAAATCGTTCACGATTATGTGAAGACCATCTGCGCATGCGTGTCAATTCATCTGCAGCATGTGTCAATGCCACACGCCGCCATTTTGAAGTCTCAAAATCGGACGGAAAATTCGTGAAATTAGCGCTACGAAATAAAAATTTCTGCGTTGATTGTTCAAAGGAACCTTATTTCTTCGATTTGCAAGGTTTTTGGGCATAATGGATAAAGATCCAACCAAAAATCCGACGTCAGCTTCGTCGTCGAGCGAGCCGCAGAAACAGTCGTCGCGCTCAGCCTCATCGGGCCAAAGGAAGCCCCCGGGGAAGCCGGCTGGCAAAGCCAGCGCAGCCCCGCTGGAGACTGCTAAAAAAGGAAGCAGTGGGGAGAAGAAAACCATCCCCAAAACGACCGGTAGTAGCAGCAATGCTGAAAAATCGGGCGATTCAACATCAACCGATGTTAACGCGAGGCTGGATAAGCTTGAAAAGCTACTTCAAATGTTTGTTGAGGACCGCCAAAAGGGCGATAAGTCGCGTAGTTCTATGCCGTCATACGAACATGTACCACCCGACAGGGGCGACGGCGGACCTGCACAGTACAGTGCACAATACAGTGATTATCATGGTCCTTTGGATTATGAATATGAATCCGATTATGATGGATCGGGTGAGCCAAGATCTGGGTCAAGTCTCGGTCAGGATCAAGAGCCAGCTCCACAGGAGCAAGTACCTTCTATAGCGGCAAAATTCGCTATCCCAAGTGGCATTGGTAA
>JZLH01S0486929.1:5488-20508 GCA_001188425.1 Eucidaris tribuloides
GATACGCATGGCTAATGCCTCGTCTAGATCTACCTCCTTCCTGCAGCGTAGTATACACCGACTGAAGGTATGCAGCAACTGGAATGAAAAAAAAAATACATGATTCAAAGTGATATTAGAGTATGTATTTCCTCTGTATTACACTAATATTATATTGAAGGCAATACAGAGCAATGACTTTACAATCTACAAGTATGCAAAGAGAACAGATTTTGGTATGTTTCTCCACCACTACTTTGAATTCTTCTTTTTGTCAATCACAGAGAACTAGTCAATATTGCCCAATTGGATATTGCACATTCTGCTCCACCTCATATCAAACTTTGTATGGCTTGCAAATTTAATCAGACAACTGGCCATTTTCAAACAAAAGTGGACATGAGGGTGAAAATTAAAACTGGCAAGAAATCAATAGGCTTCAATATTTTTTTAAACTAGATATCTTTAGATGATAGTTTTCCATGAAAATTACATAAAATAATTTATCATATGTCGTAACACAGTGAATTTAGTACAAGGGTAATTAATGTCAATGTGGGTATTTTTGCATTTTGTCATGTCACTCACGGCATGTAAGGGGGGACCATTTGCCAGAGAGATGGAATGGTTGATTGTGACTACATATGTTAGATAGGTATGTTTTAGGACTCCTGGTACTCTTGGAGAACTACTTTGGTACAAATCCTATCTTAACCGAAATGGTCAGACACCCATGTCCAAAATTTGTCGTGTCACTCACGGACCGATTTTTGATCATATTTGCCCAATTGTAGAATTCAAATCAAACTGGTAATGACACATGCCAGTCCTACATTATACCTAATATGGTAGTCATCATCCATTCATAACCTCCAAGTGGGAAAATATGAGCTCATAAGACTCTCAAATTGTCGAAAATGATTGTTTGAAAATGACCAATTGTAAATGGATCTTTGGGGGTTATTTGACTCACACAATATCTATTTTGCTGAACATTCTTTCTGCTTGCCTTCACATGATAATAATTCATGAATGAAAACATAATTTTAGGAAACAAGTCACTTCGCAGCTTCGGTGTTGCCATTTGCACATTTGCAGATTAAAGTTCATCGAAACCAAATTGTGATGTGAAAAAATATGGGGTAGGTCTTCTGGACTGTAGGGCATGACCATTTATCACGATTTTCCTTAGTCCCATCAGCGGTATTTTACAAATCCCTAATGGTGATTATTTAAATATTACTAAACCTGTAAATCGGCTTTGTTATCCTAATACCATTTGCGTGTTTGTGAGAAATTAATTAATTATGATGGTTATTTATAATGTCGAGACCAAGTATGTTTTATCAGTGTACAAACTACTGCAGCCTTTCACCATGTGCAAAAATAAATTATGTGGCTGGAATATCACGCCGTCACATCCTCGTTCACAATCTAGGGAGTGCTTGATAACCTATGTAGTCACAATGCTTCTGTGAATCTGCAGATGTTTGAATACTAAATAGGAACTTCGGTGAGGCGCAACCATTCTGTAAATAACGGAGGACTGCATGAATGGCTTTTGTTAAATTCATTGAAAAGAATACCTTTACTAGTGCATTCCAATGTGTATAATGTAGAGCCACTGGCCTTAACCCTAAAAAGGGCTGGGGGGGGGGCGGAATCCCCCCCCCTACACGTTTCGCGCAATATGTCTGCGTCGCGCGAAGCAGTTGCCACGGCGTCTTCATGACTATTATTCTCTCGAATGTCGCGGCATTTTTGGACGCAAATTTGCGACGTCCGGGTACGCGTTCCGAAGACTTAGCGTAAGCATTTTGTATTGGGCATGTCACCCAAAAATGTCTAACATGATTTGTGTACAATTTCAATAATTGTGTTTTCCCAAAATTCATAAATGTATGATTATTTTTACTTTTATTGATTGAAATTAATTAAAGGCACTGTATAACAATGTTTCCAGTTTAAAAAATCTAATCTACATGATTCCCCATGCTACTAGTGTCTTTGATGCAGTCTATAAATGATGTCCTGAAAAAATTGCAGTGTAAAACAATCATTTAGTGCTTTAAAAATGTGAAAATCATTTAGAGACCATTCCAGCTTTTCTCCATAGACTGCTGTGTTGCAGAATTTCCTATCGCCCGATATAAAATTAATGTGCCAATTTGTATCTGCACATATTTTACTAGTGACAGCATAACTGTCCAAACTTTTTGTGTTCCAGGGTGTTTATTTGTCCATTCAAACACTGTCAGATATGTCAGATAGCAAAGTTCGACAATTTTTTAAACGGGTCTTCCACAGTGTTATATAGTGTCTTTAATTTTGTGCTGTTTATGATCGCAAAAGTGTTCCCAACAAATTTCATTGAAAAAACAATAGAAAACAAAAGGTTGAAAAAACAAAGAAATACATAAGAAATTTGAAATAAAACAATAAAATACATAGGAAATCAAATTTGATTCCGGATTTTTTTCAAGTAAACTTGCTAAGAATGCTAAAAAGAGTGTCCAGACCCCAAAATTAGCATTTTTGGAGCTTTAATTAGTGATTTACAGGTTAATTATGATTTTTATGCATAAATTAGCATGATTAATTAATATGAAATTAATTCCGGTTAATGAACTATACTGTCTTGTAAATTACGTGATGGGTAACGTGCATGCCGGTTTTATCAGCCCCCCCCCCCCCAGATATAGCATAGCCAAAAAAGCCCAGCCTGATTAGGGTTAATGTATATTAATAACATAGCTGTAAAGACTGATCTAGTGACTAATGTTCATGTCTGTGAAATTGCTATTGATGGTGATTCCTTCTTCTACGAGTGGGACTGAGAACTTTCCTCATTAATTAGTCTATTCTCTCATCAATGCGCAAATAAAACTTGGAGAACAAATGCGTTTTCTCCTCAGCAACTTCATCTTAATCAAATTGTAATGATATTTTTCAATACCAATCAGGAGACTACTGGAGACTACGGAACTTTTTTTCTAGAGCGTTTTTTGGTCAATGCCCTACAGTCCATTCATGAAAGCTTTGCTATAAATATTCATCTATGCACTACTCACTTGGAGATGGAGGACAACTCCCCCGAAAAAAACTCCCCACGAGGACAACTACCATGGTAAATAACTCCCCTGGAGACAACTCTTCCAGAGGACAACTCTCTTGGAGAAGTTTAAAAATGTTTCCAGTTTAAAAAATCTAAGCTGACCTCTGGGAGTAGTCCTCTGAGTGAGTGGTCATTGGGAGAGTTGTCTTCTGGGCGGAGGGGGAGGGGGTGTCTTCTCAGGGTGATGTCCTCCAGGGAAATTGTGCTTGGGAGGAGTTGTCTTCTGAGGAAGTCTTCCTTGAAGGGAGTTGACCTCAGGGGGATTGGTCCTCTGGGGGAGCTGTTCTCCAAGGGAGTTGTTAGGTGGGAGTCATCCCCGAGGTAATTGTCCGCCAGGAGCTTTGTCCTAATATAGATGCACAGGGACTGCACAGGTGCAGGTATTCTTAAAACTAATTTAGCAAAGCCATTCGCACAGTCCTCTATCAATTTACAGATGACTGCTCCCAAAGGCCTCATCAAGAAATCATATTAACTTCTACAATTCTACTAACTAATTCATTTTTGCATTAAAATCATATTTCTTCTTACTAGTTGTCTTGTCGTCATGGTATTTGTCAAGATGAGATGTTGGTTCTGCTCCACTTTACTCATCATTCTCAGCAGCAGGTGAAGGGCCCTCCTTTGGGAAGGGGGAAGGAGCAACAGACACAGCCTCAGGGCCTCCTGGCAGTATGACCTGTCTTCACTCAGGTAAAGGCCTGGTGGAATGAAAAGGGGGCGTGGCAGGAAAGGAAATCAATTAATGGCAGTGCAAATATGTCTCATGGGTACATGAAATCAAAGTGGTTTAAGGTGAATTAGTCTGAGTAAAATACTGAATAAATAATAATACGAATACTGAATGAATTTTTGGCAAATTTCTACAGATATAAAATAAAAATTGGCAACATTGACAACACTGCAACAACATATTTGTTTTCCAAAATAAATATGGCTGAATTATCATTTTCTAGAATGCTGTATGTCTTAGCACACTTGCAAACATGTGCTGGTTTTTACAAATGGAGTACCAAGATTAAAAACAATGGTTTCTGCAGAAGAAAAGGAATTTAAACATGTTCAAATTTAGTAAAACTAGTATCTTTATTTATATTTTCCTGATTTTTCTCAAACTTCACACTGATTTGTTTCCCTGATTTTTCTAAGACTTTGTTTCATATTAACAAGCTATACCAGCCTGAAATTCCCTTAAAGTCATGCTCTAATTGATCACATCAAGCAATGTTAATTTTCAATTACTATTTGTGCATGCCTACATTCTCTAAATGAAAAAGGAGAGTAATATATTAGTAGTACTACTTCTTTTGATGATCTAAATTTATCTGTCTATTGAGCTACTGTGCAGGTTAACGAATATGCTCTCATTCTTCCTCATTACATGTTATTATTTCATGCATCTACTGCATATATAGTACAAAATTCAAGCAATACTCCTCTATCATGTTAATAATAATATTCCCACATATTTAGTGAAATAATGTATGATCTATCCATGCTAATTGTCTTTCAATTTATTTGTCCTATAAAATATTGCTCACATATAAAATTCTCATTTGCCTAGCCACTCAGATGAAAACATATTAAATACATTACTCATTTATTATTCAACAATGTTAAGCATTTGAGTTGAACAATTATTCCTCACCCAATTACTCAACAATTACTACACATTTAACAAACTGTTAAGAAATAAACACTGATAATGATACTCACCCCAATATTACATAATGATGATAGGTAAAATAATTATTTATGATAGAATCTGTTACTTGTAGTATAATGTAATGATCTTTATAATAATCTCTAGATTGTCACACTATTAGCAGATGTATAAAGAAAGTTAAATGTGTTATAGGATTACCCAGTGCTCTGCACAAACTTGTATACATTTAATTGCTCCATTAGACGTACACTGTATAATACACACATAATTTTAGATGAGTAGTGAAAAAAATGGTTGTCCAAAACAGAAAAAAGTGACACCTCAGGAAATCGTTTTCAAAGTCCATTTTGAAATGTCTTGACTCAAGTTACAAAAGCCTGTCTGTAGAGTGGGATTGAATATACAGTAATTTAAATCATGGGTTTCATGAATGGGTTGCTACGGCAATGAAATGATTTATTATAAATTACATGAGTGATATATCTAGAAGCACAGCATGCAAAGTGTTAATAGTGTCAGTTGAATGACTATATGGCCTGTGAAAATAATACATGATGTTGAATCACGCAATTTAAACCTGATGAACATGCAAATAGCATCATGGTTGATAAAAATACTATTCTTACGAGATTTTTTCAGAGCAGAGAAAATGGAACTGTTTCCTTTACCAGCTAAGCTTACAGTGCAAATCAACAGAGAATATGGGCTGTCAATTTAATGTGTGAAGTATTATGGGTAAAATACCATGCTTTCCAATTCTGGATTACTCGAAAGTTAGACTGCTGCACTTTAACAATCCCTGCACAAACCATTACCTATTATGTTAATGTTTTACAACGATGTTACACTTGCAAATTAAATTTATTCATCTCATAATTTTGCCTGCAATATAAAAGCAATACCCCTTCCTTTTCCCAAGATACAACATTTGATGTAGAAAACCATGATTACTTTTATGCACTACAACAAAGCAAACCACTGCACACATGAATGACAATGTATGTAACCCATATATCATGAGCATAATTTTGATTGAAATATCAACATTGGAATGCACTTTTTAATTCCTTCTTCTCCACAACCCCTTGCATACACATGAATGTTTAATGCACTGCCGCGAAATGATTCTTCACACTTTCCCTTCACTTGTACTGCTTTCATACCACAGCTGAAACGGAGTAACTCCAGAGTAAGTCAGAACAGAGTTAATATTTACTATGCCATCAATCCGGACCATAACCTACTTTTCACAGGTACCACATCTGGCATCCACATTCGTTTCCATGGTTTCCTTGCTATGTCATGTAATCTGATTGGCGAGATAACAACAATAAGCTGCTAACACACTTCTAGTCCAGACTTATGTTGCTTGTAAGTAACCTTCTTCTCAAAGCGGATTGAAGAATCCAGGTCAAATCCAGATTGAATATTTTCAGAATTTTCATATTTGCCTTTCAATTCGGAGTAAGTCCAGTGTTACTCCAGAGTTACTCTGCTTCAGCCGTAAGAATGAATGTGGTATGGTATGCCGCATCATAAATATTTCAAATTCTAAACAATCTGGATTTTGAAGTTTGTAGTGACAATGTCAAGTCAGTGAAAGTGCTGAAAGCTGTGCGACAAAGATGATCAAACACTTACTTGATATGCTTGTTACACTATCCTGCCTTTTCAGCCGTTTGTGAGAACTGGGCGGATGGACGTTCTCGTACTGAGGAGTTGAAGTGGCCAGATTTGAAGCACTCGCACTCTTACGATTGCCGAAAGTTGACCAGATGGCAGACGACATGAAAGGCGGAGTTGTTGAGGAATTTTGAACAGCCGAGATCTCGGAGAATGAGAGAGTTGCTTTGAGAGGGGGTGGGTAGGGGGGACTGATGTTGTTACATGGCTGTGATGCTGGAGTGGTGCTTTGACTGCTTGATACTGAGGTAGGGTGGGGTGCTTCCTCTGGGGAGAGACCTAAGACAGGGTACGATGGGGGTGGGGGCAACCCAGGTGAGATAATGGGCTGACCCACTGCAGCATGTTTATTGTCAGATTTTCTTAGAAGTTTTTGTGTGTCATCTTCTCCTTGCAAAGGTTCGTATGGCGACTTCTTCCTCATGAATTTGTTGACCAGTTCTGCGGCAGAGCCAAATTTCTTGGATAAAAACAAGCCACTGCCACTGGATTTGGAACGAACACATTCTGCCTTCCTGTCGGCCTCCTGGATGTTGGTTAATGAGGTGCATTTCCGTGGTGGCACCTTGGGAGAAAATGTCTGCGTCTTCTCTGGGTTTGAGTGATTGATATCCGATGGATGCCCTGCCCCTAGATATCCTGATGCAGATAAGGGGCGATCAGAATCCCTGAAAGGCTTCATATTGGCAAACCCGTAATTGTCAACATGATTGGGAACTGTTTGCGGGTTTGACCTCCCTGTCCTGGCAAAGTGTACATTCCGTGTTTGACGAGTGTTTGCGTTTCCAACACATAACGCCTCTGAGCTCGCAAATTGTCCTGCAATCTCGCGGCGAGTAAGACCTGCTCGGCTTGGACAGTGTGGCGTATCAGATCGCAGCATGCCCTGCACCTGCCCAAAACTGCTACTCCGCCTCACTTTCCTGGCTCCATGGCCACTGTTCTGATTTGCATTGGATCTCGGATTTCCATTGGATCTCAGATTTCCTTCTATTGTGGATGTGTCGTTCAACATATGGCGCCCTCCTACAGTCATATTCATCATGAGGCTTTCCACCGACTCATATGAAGTGAGCCCTCTATTGACACCCCTGTGCTGAGGAACAACAACCTCTTGCCCAGGATCTATTCCCCTGTCCCGGTATTCCATTACAACTGTTACATGATGATGGGGAAACAGAGAGGAAGCAAGGGGAAAAAAGAATGGGGAAAATGAATTAGTGTAAGTTGTGTCAATGATGGAGTGTTATAGGAATGGAATTGGGGTAATGCGGGAGACATGCATGCAAGACAGCCACTAACAATAACAAAAAAAAACAAAGAACACTTGATCATATTTTGTAAAAAAAAAAAGTTGCACACAAAAAAGTTTCTTTCAGAGTGTACTTTCACCAAGCCAGGCTTTGAAACATACTTATGCTAGCATCTGAATTATATTAGATGGCCAAAGAGGTATTCTTATTAGCCTTCCAATACAATCAGGTCCTTAGTATTGTAACATCTGCCATTTATCTAAATAAATTACTTTTCTTTTAAATAACTCTATTGATTACAACTCATGAAGGCACAGCCACTACTTTATTTTGTTATTGTCATAACAAAAATATACTGAAATTGATGTCTTTCTCAATGTTACCAAAGCTAAATCACATTAACTGCACACTGGTATTTGATTAATTTTGAATTTTAATTTCATGATCTGAGTGTCTTTCAAACTCTCTTTATTTCCTAAATTCAAACAAACTGATGTTCATAGTAGGCGTTTCGCGACTTTTTAAGAGAGCGGCGTTGCTTGTTTTTCGCGGGGGGTGGGGGGGGGGGTGGGGATCGTGGGGGAATCTCAAATGATTTACAGGATCATTCATGTCAGCAAGCAGAGAGTTATATCTTCATAATTCTCGCATTTCGGCATAACATACGCATCATACGGCACACCGAACAACAGCCCGCTATTTTTGCCTCTCGCGCATTCGCATCTCTGGGGTAAAATTAGACACGGAAGTGATTATTATCACTGCGTGTTTTACATATGATGCACCACGTCCGCACGCTAACCCGGCCTACCCCCCGAGCCCACTCCCACATCTCCGTCACCCGCGCGCGTCGCTGGCCCCGAGCGCCGGGTACAACTAGAAATCCGCCATTTCTGTTGAATTATTATTTATTTTTCGAGCACTGATACCCTGGAATTACAAAATTATGTAAAATTTAGAAAATAAAGGTTGAAAATCACACATTTAACTTCATTTTCTACCCTATTTTTCGTAAGTTTTTATGCCCTTTTTGTTGTGCACTTGCACAGCCTCTTCGCATTCATCACCACTGTTCATCGATCTATAACTGAAGAAATACATTTTTTTTACACACCGACAGAGCGGCGCTCTGCCACTCCTGCCAACGCGCTCTTACCGGGGTACCAAGGTACCCCCGGTCGCCCATCTTGGACTTCTCATACTACACCTCGACCTCCTCTCCTTTATGCGTGTCGTACTCTCCCTCGCCTTACTCATCACTGCCTTTGCAAATCTTGCCAATTTTCAGCTGCCATATCAACTAATTCCTCCTTTTTCTTGCCTGAATATGGAATACCCCGTTGTGTTAGGAAATTTTTCAATTAATAGAAAGTTCAACACGCATTGCCCATGCACGTCAGCCACTGAACTGTAACAGTTACGCATACTATATACGCGAGGTTGTAGTTCAAGTCGACGTGGAAGTTGGAAATCTAGCCTGTCCGGGCTGGACGTTGTTGGTGTAACATATTGCGAAATGCGAGAATTAGTTAGTAACTGAATAATATGGAGTTTAACATTAGTTTGGGATGGTAGGATATTCACTATTTGAGATATTTAACTACATGAACATCACCATGAAATGAATACAATAATTGAGAATATACAAAATATAACTTTCTTTTAAGGCTGAGTTACGGTAATGAGTAATAATTACTATAGGCCTACATATATGCATTTATTATATATTTTAGAGTAATATAGTAAATCATTTAGGATATATTATTTCATGACTGCAGTATAAAGTAGTCTCCGGATTACAAAGAGACAATGTATTAGTCATTCATTCTGACATGTTCTTGTTGATGCAGTATTAAAATATAATTTTTATTTTATATACAAGTTTTAGTTTTAGAAATATATCAAATATAGTGGTTCATACATTTTTAAAATGTCAATATTTTGCCACACATACACACACACATGTTAAATGACTGCAAGGTACACTTGAAGTCTAGATAACTAAAGCACTTTAAAGCAATTTAAGCAACTTCAAACATATTTCTTGAAAACTACAACAAAGCACAAAATTACACAAGTATAGAACTTCACATTTCTAAACTGAAGTAGTAAAATTACATTTTAAACAGCAATATTCAACTATGATTTCAAAAATGGAAACTAATTTACATCAAATTTTAGTGACACTAAACGAACTTTGCAATTTAATTCAAATACCATGCTGCTCAAAAAAACAGACTGAGATCATGCAAGGTAAAAATTATCATGAATTTTCCAGTGGGCAATCGGCAAAATAAAAAAAATAAATGTGTAACTATAATTTCTGATTACTCATGCAGCAAAGATACAAAATATATGCAAGGCTTTTGACATGCAGGGAGAGAATTCTAATTCAGTCATGAACCCAAGAGCCATCACGATGATTATATGCATTTTGGTGTGATGTAGGTAAGGATATAGGCTGCATGCACATCTGGATCCCCAAATGAAATTGTTTATTTCATATATGGAATAATTTCTCTCACTATCACTGTTAAACTTAAATTCCCATTTGTCTAGGATATAAAATTTATCCTCGTGATACTAGTTGGATGCATTTGTTAAAGGCACTGTATAACAATGTTTCCAGTTTAAAAAATCTGAGCTACATGATTCCCCATGCTACTGGTGTCTTTGATACAGTCTAAAAATGAAGCCCTGAAAAAATTGCAGTGTAAAACAATAATTAAGTGCTTTAAAAAAGTGAAAATCATTGAGAGACCATTCCAGCTTTTCTCCATAGACTGCTGTGTTGCAGAATTTCCTATCGCCCGATATAAAATTAATGTGCCAATTTGTATCTGCACATATTGTACTAGTGACAGCATAACTGTCCAAACCTTTGTGTGCTAGGGTGTTTATTTGTCCATTCAAACACTGTCAGATATGTCAGATAGCAAAGTTCGACAATTTTTTAAACGGGTCTTCCATAGTGTTATATAGTGTCTTTAACTATTGCTCAGAAATTGCCTAGTTAAACCATACCAAGGTACAGATCATATTACATGTAGCTTTAAAAAAGCATGAGATTGTGGTATTTTTCTTATTCAATTTACACATTTTTATCACACTACCCCAATGTCCACTTTATTATATTTCTGTGAGTTATCCAAGGATTTTGTTAGATAGGTGTCTGGGTGTCCTTTGGGTAGTTTGTTGCTGGCATTGGATACCCTAAAAATCTGAGTTTATTGTACAATGCAAAAGAATGGAAAGGGACATTTTGAACCTCACGTCAAAAGCTTAGCTAAATCCATGCAAATATGAAATCTAAAATTTCATATCTGTATTTACACATGTTCCTTGTTCCTACCCTAGAACACTAAAACCTGGTTGACAACTATTTTTCAAATTAAATGACAAAGAGTAGAAATTCTTTCCTACATATTCGGTAGTAATATTGTTTATGATCTTTTTAAATACTGTACAAAAAATCTGCAATTCAGTTGGTTGGCTGCAAATGACTTTTTTTAAATAAACCATTACCATGACAAATTGATACTTACCAAAGGCTTCCACTAGTAGATGATATCTGTTGTACGTGATCAGGGGTTCTGGGAGGTTCTCAAAGTAATTGCTGATTGTCTTAAAGACATCTCTCTCAAACCCGGGATAACTTGGAAGTTCGGAATCCACCTTGCTTGGCCCTAGGTGGAGGAGATGATGATTTAGATCTTAGTCAACATTGGATCTAAAGTGTGGATTGTGTAAGATGCAGTTTGGCCTTGAAATCATTACTGATTATTTAAAATTTCATCAAAAGTATTGAAATGCCATGGCAATATTTCTGTAGTTATCGGAAAAATATAACATGATCGTATTGAATAGTTTAAATTGTGGGATTAAAATTCAGCTAACCTCGTTAATACAGCACTAGTTTTAAAAAAAAGCATCTTCCTCCAGTAAAAAACGTTTACAAAAACTTAAAGTGATAGGCTAACATTGTGGAGCTTCAATTTAAAAAATTGTCAAATTTTGATATCTGAACTACATAGTAGTGTTCATATGGACAAATAAACACCCGAGAATAAAAAAAAAGTTTGAAAACTTACACTGCCAATGGCAAGTTATGCATGAATAAACAATTAAAACTCGGGGCGAGTTTAAATAGCGTAGGTGTACACACAGTAAGTCTATGGGAGAAAATGGGCAGGTGAATCCGATCAACTTGCCATTTTCACTTTTTTAAAGCACTGAATAATCATTTTGAAATACAATTTTTTCAGGGCGTCATTTTTAGACCTTATCAAAGACAATGATAGCATGGGGAATCATGTAGCTCAGATTTTTTTAACTGTGGTAAGTGTTAGCCAATACTTTTAATACATTGGAAGCACAGTTCTGCCGTGAGTATGAGCTGAAACACGCTTTTTGTTTGATATCTTTATCAGGACTGCATCCTGGAGTACCAAACTGTGTAAAAGTTATTTCTGTCATGTGTTTCAGTAAGTTCAAAAACTCTTTTTGTGGAGAATGTTTTGTTTATGCAGCACTCAAGGCCTCAAAAATAATGGCAAGTGCAACATCATGCCTTTTGTCAGTATATGTTTGTATGTTGTGTACTTGTGCAACACTGGCACTATTACAGTGCACTCCCGTTATAACGAACACAGTTATAATGAAATTCCTGTTACAACAAAGTAGAAATTCATGTCCCAAACTTATTATCCATATATCTTATACTTTCATTGTTTGGTTATAACAAAATTTCCATACAACAAAAGAAAACTGCCTGTCCCAAGAACTATATAACGGGAATCGTCTGTACTACATAACTGTACTTCTGACGGACATAAGATGGCATTACACATTCTATGTAGTGTACCCCATGATACTTTATGAAGCATCAAACATGAGATTTTAACCCGCTGTAGGTTTGATTTGCTTTAACACACATTTCCCATAGACCTCGCGATAAAATATCTCATGTTTTAGTCTTCAACAAGTTAGGATTTGTGCAGTGGTGTACTGCATATGGCCATGCGTCGTGAAGTGGGGCCTGTTTGCGTTTCATTGGCAAATTTTGAGTGTCGCGCACCATTCCGGACTGAATCTCTTTAACTTTTAAACTATACATGCTACCATAGTAAAAGTATATATTTTCTGAAAGGAAACAGTCCCATCTTTCCAATTATGGTCACTAAAATGAAGTGGGAGTAGGTCTAAAGGAAATATGAATCAAAATATTCAAAAAAGTGGGGTTGAAAAGTAGGGTCATTTCAAAGTGACCTCACATCTACATCAAAGCACCTACCCCCCAAACAAGCACATTTTTGTGAAGTACAGATAATTTCCAATCCAACAAGACCACACTCACAGGGATACCCCCAGTAGAACTATTTTCATGACTTTGGGAGCAGCGGATATCAAAATTTGCATGTAAAATGGGTAGATATTTACGTAAATTCATAAAGAAAGCACAAAGCCCACTTGGAGGCCTTATTATTGCATCTGTTAAACCACAATGAAGTATTTTTAATGTGGAACTAATATCTATTCATAATTAGCATAAATTTTATGGCAACACTTGCTAAAACGTTTTTATCTAAGTTGTATGTTTGGCTTACCATGTCCTGTTTCATACATTTTCCAAACTTGTGCAATAATTAGTTAATTAAGTGTAATTTCTTAAATTCAACTGCTATAGAAATAATTATGGTTTCACTTTAAAGAATGTTGAACGAGCTTCAATTTGATATATAGAATCAATGATATATTGATTGTTAAGAAACAGAAAAGACCAAATAAACCTTGGATGTACGTTCTCCCATAGACTTAACACAGTACCGTGTCCCAATGCAATCTCTATGGCCCAATTTGCTCCACCCCCACCATCATGTACTTAATTAATTATAATTTTCTTAATTAAATTCTGATAAAATAAAACTTGGTATCACTTGAAAGAGTAATGAATAAGCTTTAGTTTGATATATAGTTCAGTGATAATAGTGATACATGTAGTTAAGATATAGAAAAAACAAAATGAACCTTGGCCATATGTTCTCCCATAGACTTAACATGGTGCCGTGTCCCAATCTCCGTGTCCCAATTTGCTCCACCCCCCACCATCGTGTAATTAATCAATCATAATTTAATAAATTAAACTCTGATGAAATCAAACTTTGTGTCATCTTAAAGCTTAATAAATTTACTTTAAAATGAATGGTAACTTGGAAGAATTGAATCACATTTAGGTACTCTAACCATTGTAAACATGTCAGATTTCCCTAAAGTATGAAACGGCTCCACCCTAGAGCAGGCCCCTATTCACGACGCATGGCCATAAAGAATAAGCCATTCCAGCCTGACTTACAGTTCACCAGACACCTCATGGCTGACAGGACCCAATGGGGGAGATTATCCTCATGGTCCTTCAGTTGGACCACTCCATTCCGGCTGATGTGGGTGCAATTATGTATGATGTGTGAGGGGACGATGACAGAGGCATCTAGTAAGCCATCCAACGTCGACAACCACAGTAACCTTTGTAATCTGAAAATAAAGAAAACCAATTCTTATATGTCTTGTGCAATGTGTTTCACTTTATATTGGCCATGTAAGAACATTTTTAAAAGAAATCCATATTTATGCTTTATGCTTTATGCATTGTAAAACAAATGAGTAATTTGTATCACATGATGCAAAATCATTCCAAATTTAAATTATTGTTTTTACATTAAAACTCAGAAAAGCGTGTATTTATATGTGCAGTACTTCCACAGAAATTGCTTAAAAAGGGTACATACGGATCAAAACAAGCATGCACATAACGTCAACTTGTCACAAAAAAGAAGATAGGGGCTGCCAACTGGCTAAAAATCGCAAAATTGGGTTTTCTATGTTACATCTTTATTTCATTGTTATTGTGATATTTGATATTATGATTAATAAAGATGAATAAATAAAAACAAACCAAAAAGAAATAAATTATTTTTTAAAAATGGTAGCATATTCAGTTCTTCACCATCTTGGCTAAACATTCAAGATTAATCAGATATATAATTTGTAAATAACCCGTTTGAGATGTATTCCAAGAATACTTGGGAGCAAATTTGCACCTTCCTCAGTGGCATTCTTGAATTAACCCAAGTCTATTTGATTCTGCCTCGTCAAAGATAAATTTACAAATTAATTAACGACTTGCTCATCATATAATCACATGCATACATGTGCAGAGTACAATTTATTTCAACCACATTAATTAAATAAAAAAACTAAGTCTGAAAACAACAAGAATTTCAAAGTCTTGCCACTGAGTAAAGTTTTAGCACACTAGAAATGCTGT
>JZLH01S0486974.1:0-22363 GCA_001188425.1 Eucidaris tribuloides
GATTCGACTCTGAAAAAAGAACTGTACACTTAATGTATAATTCTCCATCCAATAAATATGTCAATAACGACCATGTTTGCGGTTTACAACGGGATGGTATATTAATATTTATAATAATTGTGAAACATAAATAGGTCTATCAACCTTAAACCAACTGATGGTAAATCATCATCTAATCATAAATTCCAACCTTTCAAATAAAATAACGCCCTGTATTTCAAAATAACGAGGAAAACAAATTTTCATTTCAAATTTCAGGTCCAATTTCTATCTCGGTCATCCCAGACGCCAGACGCCGAAAGGTCGCTCAGCGGGGGGGGGGGGGGGGGTTGGTATAGTCGAAAAATTTTCCGATTCCAAATTCGAGGTCAAAATTTTGTACGATGAACTCAGTCGCCGAAAAGGTCGCTCAGAATTTTGTTATCCCTCAGAATATTGTTGTTGTTGTTGTTGTTTTTTATTTGAGGGGGGGGGCCCTTGGGCACTTTTTGGGGGGGCTTAAGCCTCAAAGCCCCCCCCCACCGTATGAAACGCGCCTGACTACGCGTCTGACAAATGTTTTCAAGAACAAAGGTATGCATAACATGTACATACATAACAAAAAACGGTGAACTTGACAATTGACAATGCATGTAAATTTTAAGTATACCTTTCTGACAAACGTTACTCAGGCTGGGGAGCATGGTAGCTTGCCAGAGACATGCCTTGCACAGAAGCAATAAGTTCATTCACGTTACATTCAAAATATCTCAACGGTAAGTGGAGACAAATATCGATAAATTTGTATATGTTATGAAACAGACGTATTGTTTGGCTGCAGCCCCCCCCCCCCACAATACAAAAAAAACACACAACCAAACAAACAAACAAACAAACAAACAAACAAACAAAATAAAGAAAAACAAACAACAAAAAACAAAAACAAAACAAAACACAAAATAGAACAAAAACAAAAATCGGCATATGGAATTAACGGTCACTGGCAATCCAAATGCATGTTGACTTCTGTTCATGTCTGTTGGTTTGCACACCACCAAGTCAACAGATACTTCAGGGAAAACATGCACCTTACATTTATAAACACCCCCCCCCCCCCCGATTTGTCTGCACCCGGCTACAAGCAACACCTCTAAATTATCATCCAAATCAACTTTGTTCATATAAAAAAGAAACATTTTCATACTACGCTATTTAGAGTTTGTGCAGGTAGTTATGAATGGAATGGCAACATAAATATTTCTATTTTTCACGGTACCTCAAAAATTATAGCGAGATTATGTCAGAACTGGATTATGAGCTAAGATTGCAATCAATCTTATTTATAAAAATAATATTCAACACATCGTTTGTCGGTTATTGATTGATGATTATGATATTTCATGACATATTTAATGATATGGTTATGTACACACCAACAAGCATCAATGGCCGCCATTATACATTTAGATTGCAGGATCTTTTTATGTCGTGTGTTCTTGTTTATGCCTGATCAGATTATGAACCCAATCTAATTTTTTCTATGATTTTGTGTTTTCGGTTTTCTTTATTTTGGGTATAGGCCCTGAACATCTTGTAAAATTGCATGCTAATGTTCTTTGTTAGAAAAGGGTTCTTCTGTGCATGTAAAGTTTACTAAAAATTCTGGTAAAAAAATACAACCGTTACAAAGATACACATATTCAAATTTTAATTTGCCAATAGATATTTTGCAGGAGAATTTTATATAATTGCATATGTTTATACTTCATTTTCGAGCTTGAATTGCGCAATGGCAACATTTATTATACAAAACAAGTTTCGTAAGCTACGCGAGTCATTAACATCCAAACCTATGCAAAGATTTCATAAATTGTAATTACGAACATAACTCAGCATGCAGTAAGTTTTCTGTCAAAATGTGCAAATAGATATTATCTTCCTCCAAAGACTAATGCGAATGAGATGCAAATGCTGATTTTGACTTTACATTGTTATTTTTTCCCGGTAACAGTAATTTAACACCAAATAGCTTTTGTAAATCACAGAGAGGTACTAGAAAAAATGGTCATAATTTGCAAGTGCAAGTCAAGTCGCATGACTCAGCTCTGGCAGAAGAAACTGTAGATTTAATGTATAACTATCCGTCCAATAAATATTTCAATAAGTAGTATGTTTCCGGTTAACGACACAACGATATTTTTGTAATTGTAATAAGTGCAAATCACAATATAAATGGAAAATACTACATGTCTGAAACAAGCTAAGTCTAAATCAATCTATTTATACATTTCAAATCTTTCAAATTATTTGTCAACGATTTGGATTAAAAACTACAACAACTCTGAAATCCAGGCGTCCATGTCCCGGGTGTTGATATCAATCGGTGCAATCGGAGTATATCGGGTGATCACGGATTATTTCCCTTCATCGGTTTCACGTGTCTTGGGCGGCATTGGTGCAACCTTTATGACCTTGGGTCTGAGCAGAGACCGCACCTATGACGGATGAATAAACAGAAGTATAACGATGATTGAGGAGGATTTGAAGTATGTTACGGCCTATACAAACTAATCTACAACTGCCCAATCACAAATTATTTATTTATTCAATGAAGCAGGTTACTGTTTACGATCCCACAACAAACATTTTTATCTATTTCTATTTTATCCGTAATAAAAGATCAGCAATTAATTTTCGAGAAAAATGTTAACATCACCATGCATATGTTCTTCATACTTCATTAAGCACAAATTCATTCGATAGGAGTATATGTTTTTTTTTTCATTTATACATTTTTACTCATTATTAATACAAACATGAAAAAACAAATCAATACTTGAATAGACAATACATAATTGATCGATCAATCAATCTATGAGTTAGTCAATAAATCGGTCGATCAATCAGTCAATTGATCAATCGATCAAACGATCTATCGATCAATCAATCAATCAATCAATCAATCAATCAACCATTCAATCAAACAAACAATCAATCAATCAATCAATCAATCAATCAATCAATCGATCAATCATCCACTCCTTACCTCTTTGTTGGCAACTATCTGAGCCAGAAATATCATCAAACCCTAATAAGAATACAAACAGCGAATATATTCCATCTTTAAACATTACTTTTGCACTCGTAAAGGTTAACATTTGTGTAAATAACTGGTATATTGAAGGAAATGCAATCTATGTACCCCTAGGAAAGCATAGGAGCTCGAAATTCGGTTTTATTGGAATTATAGTGACCATTAGAATTTTATTCAAATTATTGTCTTAATTCTGGAGACAAAAAAATACTAGTCTATTTTGAGACCAATACACTGCATGGGGAAGTTCATCTTGTTTGATGTGAGAAATTTATGTATAATTTATAAATGTTGAACATTGTTGAACAAATTTTATGCATTGGTCGCATGAAGATTAGTAATCACAGACTAATCTAATCATACTGCAAATAATGCTGGTGAAGTGACGCAGGTCGGTCTGCCTTGAACATACAATTTACTATTTTTGTTTTATTTTTTGCGTATTTTTCGAATTCTAGGTAATTGATGATCTTCAGAATCTACACAAAATATCCTTCATAAATAGTTTGAGGGTATAAAAGATGTTTTCATGCTCTGCAGGTGAGGTACAAATGAGATTCCCTACTTTTAAACAATCATCATTGCCTTTCGGGAGTTGGGGGGGGGATGGGGAAATAAAGGTGATCAATCCCTAAAATGTTGTAAAGAGTTAAGTATATATGTCATGTTTCCTAATCCAAAAAGAGCAAACTAGCATACTTGTTGCTACGGGTATGAAAAGACATTTAAGTCATGAATAAGCTTAATCTGCGTTGCATGGTTCTGCAGTTAGCAAGAATCTCTGATAAGGTCTAAACAAGAAGCGCTGAAAACAATGCACTGCAATATTTCATTTATTGTTAACAGTAAAAACTATGAGCACCTGGTTTTGCCATGTCTACCCCATCCCCCCATATACAGTTGTGTTACAATATAAAGCAGCATAATTATGTATTTTGTTCTTGGATTTTACTTGACCATTCAAACACTATTTTCAACTCAGATATCACACTTTGCCATAATTTTTAATTCAAACTTCGCAACTGGAAAAATACTTTTCACTGAACAGAATAAACAAACAAACTCCTATATACACATACATGTACAAAGAAATGATTAAATAACACTCTTACTTGAAAGCTGTTCAAAACAGTGAACATGTATTCAAAGACGACGGTATTTCCATTGATGGCGAAAACACCGAATATCCATGGCATACCCATCACTGGAGTGAGGACCAGCAGTGCCTTTGCCGTAGCCCTATAAGTATGTGTATGAATAGAAACAAGGAATGCGAATACTCAATATCAATTATCATCGGTTCAACATCTGTTTTCACGTTGCTATGGTTATCAGCATTTTATTTTAACAGAGACATAGACACTGCGTGCGATGAGATGCACATGCTCCAAACCTATGCAAAGATTTCATAAATTGTAATTACGAGCATAACTCAGCATGCAGTAAGTTTTCTGGCAAAATGTGCAAATATATATTATATTCCTCCAAAGACTAATGCGAATGAGAGGCAAATGCTTATTTTGACTTTACATTGCTATTTTTCCCCGGTAACAGTAATTTAACACTAAATAGCTTTTGTAGATCACAGAGAGGTACTGGAAAAAATGGTCATAATTTGCAAGTGCAAGTCAATTCGCATGACTCAGCTCTGGCAGAAGAAACTGTACATATAATGTATAACTATCCGTCCAATAAATATTTCAATAAGTAGTATGTTTCTGGTTAACAACACAACGATATTTTTGTAATTGTAATAAGTGCAAATCACAATATAAATGGAAAGTACTACATGTCTGAAACGAGCTTAGTCTAAATCAATCTATTTATACATTTCAAATCTTTCAAATTATTTGTCAAAGATTTGGATTAAAAACTACAACAACTCTGAAATCCAGGCGTCCATGTCCCGGGTGTTGATATCAATCGGTGCAATCGGAGTATATCGGGTGATCACGGATTATTTCCCTTCATCGGTTTCACGTGTCTTGGGCGGCATTGGTGCAACCTTTATGACATTGGGTCTGAGCAGAGACCGCACCTATGACGGATGAATGAACAGAAGTATAAGGATGATTGAGGAGGATTTGAAGTATGTTACGGCCTATACAAACAAATCTACAACTGCCCAATCACAAATTAGGTTAAAAAATGGAAATGTAAATAATGTACTTTATTCAAAGAAGCAGGTTACTGTTTACGATCCACAACAAACATTTTTTATCTATTTTTATTTTATCCGTAATAAAAGATCAGCAATTAGTTTTCGAGAAAAATGTTAACTTCACCATGCATATGTTCTTCATACTTCATTGTGCACAAATTCATTCGACAGGAGTATATGGGTTTTTTTTCATTTACACATTTTTACTCATTATTAATACAAACATGAAAAAACAAATCAATACTTGAATAGACAATACATAATTGATCGATCAATCAATCAATCTATGAGTTAGTCAATCAATCGGTCGATCAATCAGTCAATTGATCAATCGATCAAACGATCTATCGATCAATCAATCAATTAATCAATCAATCAACCATTCAATCAAACAATCAATCAATCAATCAATCAAGCAAGCAATCAATCAATCAAGCAAGCAATCAATCAATCAATCAATCAATCAATCAATCAATCAATCAATCAATCAATCAATCAATCAATCATCCACTACTTACCTCTTTGTTGGCAACTATCTGAGCCAGAAATATCATCAAACCCTAATAAGAATACAAACAGCGAATATATTCCATCTTTAAACACTACTTTTGCACTCGTAAAGGTTAACATTTGTGTAAATAACTGGTACATTGAAGGAAATGCAATCTATGTACCCCTAGGAAAGCATAGGAGCTCGAAACTCGGTTTTACTGGAATTATAGTGACCGTTAGAATTTTATTCAAATTATTGTCTTAATTCTGGAGACAAAAAAATACTAGTCTATTTTGAGACCGATACACTGCATGGGGAAGTTCATCTTGTTTGATGTGAGAAATTTATGTATAATTTATAAATATTGAACATTAACAAATTTTATGCATTGGTCGCATGAAGATTAGTAATCACAGACTAATCTAATCATACTGCAAATAATGCTGGTGCAGGTCGGTCTGCCTTGAACATACAATTTACTATTTTTAGTTTTATTTTTTTGCGTATTTTTCGAATTCTAGGTAATTGATGATCTTCAGAATCTACACAAAATATCCTTCATAAATAGTTCGAGGGTATACAAGATGTTTTCATGCTCTGCAGGTGAGGTACAAATGAGATTCCCTACTTTTAAACAATCATCATTGCCTTTCGGGAGTTGGGGGGGGGATGGGGAAATAAAGGTGATCAATCCCTAAAATGTTGTAAAGAGTTAAGTATATATGTCATGTTTCCTAATCCGAAAAGAGCAAACTAGCATACTTATTGCTACGGGTATGAGAAGACATTTAAGTCATGAATAAGCTTAATCTGCGTTGCATGGTTCTGCAGTTAGCAAGAATCTCTGATAAGGTCTAAACAAGAAGCCCTGAAAACAATGCACTGAAATATTTCATTTATTGCTAACAGTAAAAACTATGAGCACCTGGTTTTGCCATGTCTACCCCATCCCCCCATATACAGTTGTGTTACAATATAAAGGTACACTAACGTTTATCGGCAGCATAATTATGTATTTGGTTCTTGGATTTTATTTGACCATTCATACACTATTTTCAACTCAGATATCACACTTTGCCATAATTTTTAATTCAAACTTCGCAACGGGAAAAAATACTTTGCACTGAACAGAATAAACAAACAAACTCCTATACACACATACATGTACAAAGAAATGATTAAATAACACTCTTACTTGAAAGCTGTTCAAAACAGTGAACATGTATTCAAAGACGACGGTATTTCCATTGATTGCGAAAACACCGAATATCCATGGCATACCCATCACTGGAATGAGGACCAGCAGTGCCTTTGCCGTAGCCCTGTAAGTATGTGTATGATTAGAAACAAGGAATGCGAATACTCAATATCAATTATCATCGATTCAACATCTCTCTGTTTTCACGTTGCTATGGTCAGTTGGTTATCAGTATTTTATTTCAACAGAAGCACAGGCACGGCGTGCCGAGAGTTGTCCTCCCCCCTTTTTTTTACTCATTTTCTTTTCGTTTCTTTTTTGCCTTTGAAGAAAAAAATATTTGAGTTGCACGTATAATAAAAGTGGGTGAAGGATCTTGAAATGAATCGTATTGTACAAGAAAGATGCGCCCCAAGCTGTGACTGTGGCTATGCGATATATTCCACAGTACACATCTGCGATATGAATAAAAAAACAGTTCAATGAATGAATGAAAATAATCTCTAGAATTTACACTTATTTGGCCACAGAATGTTTAACATGTCATATTAATTTTTGTTTGTACTATGCTAGTAGACTAAGGAGTATGTAAACAAGACAAGATATTTGATAAAATAAGAAATAAAGTAAGCAGCTTACTTTGCCTTCGACGCAGGAATCCTCGTGATATCTCGATCAATTAGTTTTTGTAATTCTCTCAGAACAATGGACAGTAACACAATGTTGATCTGATGAAAGATTCAAGACAATTTAGAAATAATAATCATACGCAGGTACAACTATTTCACTTTACTCTTTTTTTATTTCAAGTTCCATTATAATTTTGCATGCTTATTATTTCGAGGACAAATGCACCTACTTTTGATATATTTTGGTATTAAAGGACAGTGACATGATTGGGAACACTTGAAAATGCCTCGAGAACCAAATGAGTTAAAATACATAGCAACTATACACCAGCTGGAGTAGATCTCCCAGCTGGAAGGATTTGCCTCTAATTTGTTTACTTAAGGAGAATCAAGCATGAGCATTAATTCTATCGGGGCACGATAAATATAGACCCCGTAAAAAGCCACACAGCAGGTTTGCCTGCCACAAGGGATATTGACATAAGTTACTTTAAAATGAGTCAACGTTTGACTACAGGATTTTCACAGGAGAATCCTTGCATAGTTTACTTAATTCTAGCGTAGTTACAGCCCAAGTTGAGGACTACCCCCAATCATGTCGTTTACCTTTAATCCATCAAATTTGTTACAAATGCCTTTTCGATAATGCTATCATCATTATTATCATTATTTCTATTATTATTATTATTAGCATCATTATTATTATTATCATTATTATTATTATTATTATTATTATCATTATTTCTATTATTATTATTAGCATTATTATTATTATTATTATTGTTATTGATATTGTTATTGTTATTATCATTATTATTATTGTTATTGTTATTGTTGTTATTATTATCATTATCATTATCATCATTACCATTATCATAATCGTTATCGTTATCGTTATTGTTGTTATTGTTGTTATTGTTGTTATTGTTATTGTTGTTATTATTGTTGTTATTATTGTTATTGTTATTGTTATTATTGTTATTTTTATTATTATTATTAACATTATGATTATATTATTATTACAAGTAGTAGTGTTAATTATGATTATAATTATGATGATGATTAGTAGTAATAGTAGCAGTAGTAATAGTAGTAGTAGTAGTAGTAGTAGTAGTAGTAGTAGTAGTAATAGTAGTAGTAATAGTAGTAGCAGTAGTAGTATCATTTTTATCATCATTATTTGGGAGAGGGCATCCGCAGATTTAGATTCGTTAACGTTAGATAATTAACCAAATAAAAAGGTAATTGGATATATGAATATTGTGAGGTCCTTGATAGTTTGTAAGTAAGACACATTTCATGTTTCACAATGAACACCGAAGGCAAAAATATAATCATCGTACCAACATTATTCCAAGAGCTGGTCCAACGAAGGCATAAATGGATCCACGATCAACAGACAACCAACAACTAAAAGTAAACAAGTAAATATTATTATATAGATGAAGTAACATTTATAAAGTCACCTTTGAATCGAAAAGTACAGCATTAAAAGGAATTGAGACATTGATTTTAAATCAAATAATAATAATAATAATAATAATAATGATAATAATAATGATAATAATGGTGAATTATTATATAGCGCACATTCCATCAAATGAAGATGCTCATGGCGCATTATATAGATATTATTAAAGCCCAAGTTTAGTTTTGGGGATTTGTTTTTTATTTGAAAGCTTTATGCCCAAAAGTCATATCTCAGCAATAATAGAGTCTGAATTTTTTTATTTTTCTTTATTAATTAATGAAAAATATCGGGGGACCCCCGAAATTTTCGACTATTTTACATTATAGCATCCAATAGGTTAATAAGGTGTTAAGGTTATATGAATTATACGGTATAACACATATAATCTTAACACCTTATTAACCCTTTGGATGCTACAATGTAAAATATAGTCGAAAATCTCGGGGGTCCTCCCAAGATTTCATCAATTAAGTAAAAAAAAAAAAACTAAAGACATCAGGAATCTCTTATTACTTGGATATGACTTTTGGGCATAAAGTTTTCAAATAAAAAACAAATCCCGAAAACTAAACTTGGGCTTTAATGTAAGTTAACATGAATGTCTTGACACACTTACACCCTCTGTGACAAGAAAATGTAGTCAGCGTTTAAAGAGTGATTTTTTTTAATATTATTATTTTGTTTTAGAATGTAAACGGGCAGGTCATCTATTTTCCGGGCCTTAAAAATAGAGAAAACGAGAATGCCATCTGAGAACCTTATTGTAAAGAATACGAAATAAAAATTGTAGCCTAATTGGAATTACTGTTTAATTTCATGGTTGTTCATCATGTATGACATGTATTTTCTTTGTACTTTTGTATATCATATGCATTCATGAACATGAAAAATTGTGAATATAGGTCCATGCACATTATTATTACACATAAATACTGAATTTATATTTCTGGACAGATTCATTTCAGTTCACATGGAGAGTACCTGACTAACAGTGTTTGGTGCATTTTTCATGTTCTAGGTATTAATCATCAGATTTCAAAGACATAAGTGATGAGTTGTTGTGCTGTGGGAGGGGTGCGAAAAGGGATTCACATCCTTTAACAAAATTTTTGGAATCAGATCATCGACTTTTCAAGCTGAAATCCATCGATTTATTCCTGTAATACTTACTGGGTATCAGTGGTCAAGGTGTCAAACGATACTCCTATCGTAATAGCGACAGGAGCAACAGGGATACCTGGACAAGTAAATCAAAAAGGATTTAGTATTGTGATAAAACAAAGAATAATGTCTAGACTAACCATTATCAAGTTGTTAAATCAAAGAAAGAATATTCATACTAATAAGAAGAAAAAGTTTAAGCTTCTACCAACCTATACCTTTTTTTCAAATACCTATCTATCTTCACTAGCCATAAATGCATCAAACGGAAACTATTTGAAAGGCAGCCATTTACCGTAGAAACGTAAGGCGGTGCACTTCACTTTCGAATCACTTTAGAAGAAAATGAAGAGTGCTTCTAATCTTAATTCTTTCCTTCAGCAGTGAACTCTTTTTTAAATACTTATTTCATATTTCCTTCTACATGTATGTCCTTACCCCATCCGATGGCGATGTAATAACGCAATGACAGGTTCGAGGAGAAGACGGTCACGACACTCCGATAGAGATAGATTGATTCCAGCAGCATCCAGAAAAACACTGACGTCATGAAGTATTGGATGACAACCGACATCACTTTACATACGACCTGGCAACAATGTATAAATTTGATGTACACTTGTTCACGAAATAACTAATGCATATGCAAAATAGAGTTGATAGTATATTAAGGTCAATGAAGACTGTCTACAATATCAACAGATATATAACTCTTTCATCAGTTAGGATAATTGCAGAACAAGAAATTTAGGTTTCAAGTTACCAGCTTTTATGAAAAAGTATAAAACATAAAATTGAAACTTCCCCTTTCTCCTCAACACCTGCTTCGAGAACTGAAATTTCTCCAGAAGGTACCACATAGGCTCTGTTTGTAATTTGCAAACCAAACCGTTCTTTCTCGGAATTGATCTAGCAAAGGAAAAAAAAAGTAATAAGGCAGCGTTCAAAATTGGGGTTTCATACATGGTAAAGTTTTTGAACTATTAAGTGATAGGCTAACATTGTGGAGCTTCGATTTAAACGATTGTCAAATTTTGATATCTGAACAACATAGTAGTGTTCATATGGACAAATAAACACTCTAGGAAAAAACTAGAGCAATTCGGCTGCGCGCAGCCGATGGGGTATGCCTCTGCACCCCCGTCCAATTCCAAACTTTGAATGTACGGGGCATCGTAACATTTGACCGTTCAATTCTGAAATGCCCCATAATACATACTTTACCCAAATTACATCAATATTCGATAAGCCGTTCTCAAGTTATCATGGTAAAGATATCAAGTATGGGTCCTCGTGACCTTTGACCTTTGACCCTTAAACCCGAAACTATGACCAGTTCATTGGAACATTATAACACTTACTTCACCCAAGTTACATCAATATCCGATAAGCCGTTCTCATGTTATTGTGGTAAACTTTAAGACACTAAGTAAGGAGCCTTGTGACCTTGGACCTTGGACCTTTTAACCCTGAAATCTGATTGTTTTATTGGTACCTTATCATACATACTTCACCCAAGTAACATCAAAATCGGACCAGCCATTCTTAAGTTATCATGGTAATGAGCCCAAATCAGACATCTATCACTCCTCGTGACTTATGACCTTTGACCTTTCAACTCCAAAATCTATTCAGTTCATTGGTGCCATATTATACATACTTCACCCAAGTTACATTCAAATCCAACATGCCTTTTTTAAGTTATCGCGGTAAAGATCCCAAGTCAGATATATTTTAGGCCCGGTGACCTTTAACCTTTGACCTTTCAACTCCAAAATCTTATCAGTTCATTGTTGCGTCATATTACATACTTCACCCAAGTTACATCAAAATCCAACTTTCCATTCAAAAGTTATAGGGGTAAAAAGCCCACGTCAGAACATTTTTAGGCCAGGACCTTTGACCTTTTAACCATGAAATCTGATTGTTTCATTGGTACCTTATAATACATACTTCACCCAAGTAACATCAAAATCGGACCAGCCATTCTTAAGTTATCATGATAATGAGCCCAAATCAGACATTTATCACTCCTCGTGACCTTTGACCTTTGACCTTTCAACTCCAAAATCTTATCAGTTCATTGTTGCGTCATAATACATACTTCACCCAAGTTACATCAAAATCCAACTTTCCATTCAAAAGTTATCGCGGTAACGAGCCCACGTCAGACATATTTTAGGCCCGGTGACCTTTGACCTTTGACCTTTCAACCCCAAAATCTAATCAGTTCATTGTTGCTTCATAATACATGCTTCACCCAAGTTACATCAAAAGCCGACCGGCCGTTCACAAGTTATCGCGGTAACGAGCCCAAATCAGACATATTTTAGGCCCGGTGACCTTTGACCTTTGACCTTTCAGCTCCAAAATCTAATCAATTCATTGTTGCCCCATAGTACATACTTGATCCCAGTTACATGAAAATCCGATCAGCGGTTCTTAAGTTATCGCGGTAACGAGATCCGGTAACGGACGGACGGACGGACGGACGCACGGACGGACAACCCGAAAACATAATGCCTCCGGCAACTTCGTTGCGGAGGCATAAAAATGGAAAGTTACACTACCAATGGCAAGATATGCATGAATAAACAATTAAAACTCGAGGCGAGTTTAAATAGCCTAGGTGTACACACAGTAAGTCTATGGGAGAAAATGGGCAGGTGAATCCGATCAACTTACGATTTTCACTTTTTTAAAGCACTAATGAATCATTTATAATTACATTTTTTTCAGAGCGTCATTTTTAGACATTATCAAAGACAATAGTAGCATGGAGAATCATGTAGCTTAGATTTTTTTTTTTACTGTGGTAAATGTTAGCCAACACCTTTAAATATTTGAAATTGGGCAAATACTCAAGTTGTATTTTGTGGTGGTGGTTTCAGACACTGGATGCAGCTTTCACTAACTGATTTTAAATTTGGTAACACAGATTGCATGACAATCGTCTCACTGCAATGGTGTGGGTTTGTGTTTTTTCTGCCTTTTAGCTTTGCTAAGTGGGCATTGAAAAAAAATCAAATTTAGTTTTGCGACGTTACGTGGTGTATTCCCTTTGTGTCTACTATTTTCATGACAGGCACCTTTTTAGTTCCAACAACTTTGTGAGAGGTGAATATCTTGTGTGTGTGAATCTTTAATTACAAATGATTTTCAGGGGCGTAGGCTGGTTTGGGCATGGGGAGGTGCACATCTTAGGGAGGTGGAACTAAAGTTGAGAAAATCAGGCGTTGAAAGCAGAAAAGGTGGTGAAAATTTCTTTTTGCTTGCCAGGGGCGGAACTCCTTTGGCTCTGCGGGGGGGGGGGTGCACGTGCACCCAGTGCACCCCCCAGCCTACGCCCTTGATTTTTACTTATGTGGTCAATAACTCCATTTCTGTGTGTGCAAATCATGGAAACAGTCTTTTAGGTATTGTGTTCCAGCAAAACTATCGCTCTACTAAGAGAACTACATCACAAGTTTTAACCATTTATTTGTCAAATGTTAGAAGGAAAATTGACAACTACCGCAAAATTCCTATTTTATTTCCAACAAAGGAAAAAAACACAACAACATAATTTCGTGTATACAGAGTTTCATTACCCTTAGTAGAACTGTGTTAATTAGTACAATTAGGGAAAATATGATGTCATTGTACTTATTGGTTTGTGTAACGTAGCAAATTTATCACTGAAAGAAATAGTTTGTCGTTTTCTTCAATAATTACTAACTTCCACAACTTCACCAATACACACAGGAAAAAAAAATACTTCATACTGTCTTGAAAGCGATATTGTTTGTAGATCAGTTGCAATATCAATATCAAAACGAGAAAACAACAATCAAGAAAGGCAACAATTTAAGATAACTGGGTGGCTATGCTCATGATACATGGGACTAGAAAGAAAGTTGAAAATAAGTGAACAGTTAATAAAACAAAATACAAGTATATATTATTGAACTGAATAACAGTAATCACTGGGGTGTTATTTATTTTGATGGCTTACTCTCCGATTAAAATGACAATGAAATTCGTATTATAAAATATTTCACTGATCAAAGTGGTGAAGGCGATTACAGCGTAAAGCTTGCTTGCAGTTTTGTTTCCTGGTTGCATAAAAAATAAACATCAAACGTTTAGTTTAGGCGGTACAGAAACATTGGTGACTCACGAGAAATTGTTTTTCTTCTCGGTTGAGTGCGCCGCTACAGCACAAACAAAAAAGAGAATTTACAATGTTTTGCATTCATTAGTGTAAATTGGCTTTTAAATGTATTCAATAACTAAGGGAGCCAGATGCCAATGGACCAATTTCTAGTAGGGTTTTTTTTTTGCCACTGTTGATAATACATCACTTTTGTTTAACTTACTTCATTTTCTGTACGATTGACACCAACAAGATATACGATTTGTCCAATGGCGAGTGCGATCAACAGCATTGAGTGGATTACTCGCTCACCTTTCATTAACCTAACCAAACAAAAAAATGAAAATAAAACATGTAGAGGGCCTTTTTATGTCAACTACTAAAAGCTTGGTTCCTTGTTTATATTTCCATTATCCCCATTTCATAATAAGAAGTGAAAGAAGCACAAATTATTTTTATTTCCCCCCAAAAGAGAAGAAGAATTTGGTCTAATGTACATGCACATATTCATACTTTATAAAAGCTCAATGTTTAGTGTGCAAGAAAAATTGAATTCACGATATGGTATATTAAAAATTGATTCCAGGATTTGCAGGTCCATCACTACACTTCATTAGCATTCCAAACGATAGATAAGTAATTTGTGTGTTGAATGTTTAAGATCCATACGTTACGAACTTGTTGTTTAATGAGAAAAAAAAACTTATAACGATATGCTACCAGAATATTATTTCCGCGAGTTTAAATTTTGCTAAAATTGGGAATCACGGTTACGTGTACTTTCGCACGACCAGCGGAACACACTGATTGATTAAACGGCTAAACTCCGTGCGGCCTTCGGCTGACGGCTGATCGGATAAATTTGGAACTAACGGAACGGCCCGTGGGTGCATGTTAACGTCATTGTGTAAAGTTTGAAGTTCAAATGTCCAGATTTTCACCAAAACTGCGTATTACTTTCAAAGGTTCTACGACATGTGTTTATTTATACTAATCTTCACATTGTGAACAATTTGAGCTTATTTTATTCATTTTGCTGTTTTCTGGCGTACATATCCCGTAATCTGTCTTTAAGATACTATTAAAGCATTAACACTGCAATATCGGACTGCAGTAAAGCTTGAAAATGCAGACAGATACATTCCTATTTTATACATTAATCCAAAATACGTAATTGTACAGGTTATGAAAAGGACAGTACGTAGGTTGCAGTAAAGGTGGAATACAAGGGATCGTGGTGAAAAATATGCCTCACGTTTATCCATTGAGCAGTACACTGCGCCATTCTTCTATTCTGCAACTCTGCAACGTACAGATCCTGATTATTTGCCTTCACTGTTCTATGATTATATTCCCCAATATAGTTTTGGTCTTCATTGTAGTGGGACCTGCAGCTTATAGTTCAATTTTGATTAGTAAAGAAGGACTAAAGCTCAAAATTTACAAACACACTCGTAATTTGCATTGGAACTGGGTGTTGAGAAGGAATGGATGTGTTGAGGAAAAGTCACAACTTACTTCAAAACTTTGAAGACAAAAATGGTGAGCGCTGCACAGGTAATTGACACAATACATCCAGTGTACGTCAAATAGGTCAAAATCTGGTCGTGAATTGCTGATAGCTGGGAAAATTAAGAAATCATGTGTATAACAGGAACAGATCAATTCATCTCGTAATCCTCAGACGAAGTCCAGTATTCTTAAATTGACGTAACTACGTTTTTATTATATTTATTTGAATGACATTTGCATTGTTCTCTGGATATGTATACTAAGCACCTTTAGTATTGTACACGGCCAAAGGGAACCGTTTACCTCATGATACTGAGAGCTGTGCTGCTTAGAGCGTGTTCGTGTGCAGGTATCGTTTATATTACATCATTCACTTTTGGCAAAGTTGTACATTTCAATAGTCAGACAGTTACTGGAAACCCACCGTCATCTGCTTTAAATGTAAGAAAATTTTACAGTGCGAATGCATTGTCCCCATCCCCGAAGAATCGAACTAATGAAAGATAATCATTGTCCACTAGGCTATAGTTTACAATTTGTAGTCAAATAACAAGAAAATGTAAAATATCGTGAATTTTATTATTTTCAGTATTCCATGGGGCGTGTGCCAACTCTGATAAAAAATGTATTCCCCCCCCCTCAACCAAAAAAAAAAAAACACTCCCTTTGATTTAACGATTTTTCAATCAACGGAAGTTTTAATACAGTAACCAACGATAATCAAAATAAAAATAAAAAAAACTTACAATTACTGACTAATCTCCGTTTACCTGAAAGTCAGTCACCTTCATAAGTACACTAAAACTGGTCAGATGACTGCACTGACACTGTGTCTGATTTGGGTTGATGAGGACTGTAGTACAGCCACTGGTATTCCAAGCAATACCACTGACAGTTCTGTTCATTAACGACAAGAGGAAGATGAAAATTCCAGATGAGTTATAACTCTATTGTGCATCTCACAATATGAACATATTGCGGTATATCTGTTTACTAATGCAGGTAAAGACCAGGACTAGAGTAGGGCTTTAAATCAGCCTGGTCCTCTGTAACCTGCTGTGTCGGTCCAAATATTTTCAGTGATACAAGCATTTGTTATCTAGCCAAGCACATCATAAATTTCCCACCGGTCTAAACCCCTGGATATTGCTCTACACGAATACACTTGTTATTTAAACCTGTATTAGAACATGGCGGAGTAATCGCAATTTCGTTATGCTTAGTGTTACCAGTAGATTCGAGATATATAGTATACAAAATCCTTCGTATGATTGCATTGATACAATGTTATATATTTTCTTCAGCGTGAAACAAAAATACAAATTTCTTCTTAGTATGTGTAACTTTTCTACCCTAATACATAGGTTGCTACTGACGGAAAACTTGATGACCACCTTTCTTTTTCTGTCTTTAAGATGTAATTGAAATTAGGCCGCATGCTTCATTTGTTATTCATTTCGCATGATGCCGAATATTTTAAGAATGGATAAGAAGGGATATACATGTAGGATGATTAGTATTAAACTTACCTTTGGTTCCCTGAAAGCCACACACAAACGGTCTCATTTGGGGCAATCTGCACACAAGGGTTCGATATGAAACATACTAGTATAACACAAAACTATAACGTTAGAATTCAGAAGGCATGTAAGCATACACTGTAGTTTAAAAAGAAATACAAATTGCAAGTTCGTACCTTATGTATAAACGATGGTATGTCTTTCAAAAGTTCAGAGTAACAACAGTATAGTATCGTATTATATGCTTTCCCACAAACCACTACTTCTAAAAACCTATTGTCCAACACTATGTTCGTCCTAACCTTATCAGTGCTACACCAGATATAGCTGATAATTACATGTCCATCCTCTTTCTAGCAGTACATAATTAACATTTTAACTTTGACCCTCCAATCCCCATTGACTTGTTAGGACGGGGTCCGCCCGCTGGTCATAAGGACCACTATTCATAAAATAAAGTTATTCATAAGGACCGCTATTCATAATAAGACATAAGGTTCGTAATTCATAAGAGTCATTATTCATAAGGACCGCTATTCATAATAAGACATAAGGTTCGTAATTCATAAGAGTCATTATTCATAAGGACCGCTATTCATAATAAGACATAAGGGTCGTTATACACAAGGGTCGCTAGTCATAATACCAAATCAGGGTCGTTAATCATAAGGGTCTCTATTCATAATACGAAAAGACGGTCGCTATCCATAAGGGTCAATATCCATAAGGATCGCTAGTCATAATCGGACAAGAGGGTCACTATCATAATCAGGAGAAGAGGGTCGCTATTCATAAAGGTCAATATCCATAAGGATCGCTAGTCATAATCGAAGAAGAGGTTCGCTATTCATAATCAAAGAAAAGGGTCGCTAGTCATAATCGAAGGAAATGATCGCTATTCATAATCGAAGAAGAAGGTCGCTATTCATAATCGAAGAAGAGGGTCGCTATTCATAATCGAACAAAAGCCTCGTTATTCATAATCGAAAAAGAGGTTTGCTATTCATAATGGGAGAAGAGGGTCGCTATTCACAATCGAAGAAAAGGGTCACTATTCATAATCGAAGAAAAGGGTCGCTATTCATAATCGAAGAAAAGGGTCGCTATTCATAATCGTAGAAGAGTGTCGCAATTTAAATTTACATGTAATAAGAAAGGGAATGGATGGAGGAGAACCCCACGGGTACTCGTACGGGGTAATTTTCCGCTGATACGGGCTTTGAAATTGCCGTGAGAAATTTGTTTTTGTTATATTTTTGGGTCGTGTATCAAGCCCTCGAATCAAAATTTTCATAAAACATGATTTTAGTAACGAAAACTTCATCGGCATCTACCGCTTTTTCAGTGTGCCGACAGTGTGCCGGTGTTTATGGTAATAGAAGTGGGAATGGAGGTTTCAAGCAATATCTTTTTAATAGTGCAGTGGAGTAATGGTATTTGTCAACCAGTAACATTGACTGAGCATGATTGGCAATAACTCCTCCATGACTTCTTTCCATATCCATCTAGCTCATGTTTTAAAATTTTCCTTTCTTTGTTCCTTCTCGCTGTCTCGTGACCCTTTCTTCCCTTTCCCATTATTTGTGTACATATGTTTTGTTTATATCGTATTAATCATCACATTCATGTGTATTATTTATATGTGACTATAATTGTATTTCATAGAATAGGATTTAGATTAGAAGTTGTAATGGTATACTGTGTAAAATGTTTAATTTTGTGATTTCTTTTTATTCAGGGCCCCATGTATGAGAGTAAAATATTTATTAAATGGGCAACCCTTGTGAAATAAATAAATAAATACATAAATAAATAAACAAATAAATAAATTAAAATATATAACATGGATAACTTCATGACCTCATCAATTTACACTGCATGATAACAGAAATAAAAACGACATTTCTAAATTGAAAGGGAATATTACGAGTAAGACTAGTGACACCCCCTCCCCCCCCCCCAATGTAACCATTGCTCCCTGAAAGGCTGGTCTCTGGTTGCAATGATTATTAATTTTAGGGCTGAGGAGTGACTACATTTTAAAATGGTAGATTAATAGTTTGAACATGCTGGATTCCAAGCTTTCTTTTCAAAGTGTTAATCTACAATTCAATATTATCATGTTGCTTACAGGAACATCAGCGGTAGTACATTTCGAACTTGGGGTGTATAAGCTTATTATGAATGCGACCCTCTTCTTCGATTATGAATAACGACTCTCCTCTTCGACTATGAATTGCGACCCTCTTTTTTTAATTATAAATAGCGACCCTCTTCTTCGATTAAGAATAGCGAACCTCTTTTTTGATTATGAAAAGTGGCCCTTTTCTTCGATTATGAATATCGACCCTCTTCTCCTATTATGAATAGCGACGCTCTTCTTCGATTATGAGTAGCGGCCCTTATGATTTACGACCCCGATTTAATATTATTTATAGCGATCCTTATGGCCTATTATGTATAACGACCCTGATGACTTATTATTTATAGCGATCCTTATGGCCTATTATGTATAACGACCCTGATGACTTATTGAATAGCGGTCCTTATAAATAATGACCCTTTTCTTCGATTATGAATGGTCCTGATGAGTTTATGAATAATGACCCTATTTTTGCTTTATGAATTAGCGCCCCTTCAGGTATAGGAAATTACGCGTTATGAATAACGGTCCTTATGAACCACTGGTCCTTATGGATAGCGGTGCTTATGACTCGCGAGGTTATCCTGTTAGGACGAAGGGATGTAGGACCAATTGGAAGAATATTTGGATGCAGGCGTAATGGGGTGTAGGACTATTTGGTTGTTGGCTACATTAGGACCAATTGGTGTAGGACTTATTGATAGGCCTACCATTGTGTTCAGGAACTAGGTAATGTAGGACAAATGGTATGTTCTGTAACGACATTGTGGTTTACGCTCAGTGTTATGACTTGTAAGGCAAACACGATATAACCACTTTGATGTTTGGCCAACGACATGTAGAAAAAAAGGAATGTATGCCCAATGGGTTAAAGGATTATTTGCTGTATATAAGAAATTGATGTAGCACTAATGCAGTGCAGAAGATGTCGCCGTATAAGTTTCCTAAATGTGTTATATAACTACAAAGTAAATCGATGATACTTACCACAGGTTGTGAAGTTTTGAAAGTGATAGTCATTGGATCTTCCAACACCACTGATGCTGATTGGTTAACAGCGAGGACAGTAATGTCTGATACGAGGATATACGTCTGGTCACTTTTGGAACTAACAGGGAGTGGAACACATTTGTAAGATTCAGAATAAGACCTAAATACTAGGTGTTAAAAATGATATTTGTCAATTTTGGAAATTAATAACACAAAACTGTACTACGGATTATACTGGCATTGAGTATCGTTACAGCAGAATAGTAAACATTTTTGTTTGAGGTGGTTTGAATATGATATCAATAATCAGTTTTATGTAATTCATGCTTGTTTAAAAAGTTAGGGTTCAGATTTTGCTCAATATCCAATCCCCTGTACAAAATTGAAACTGTACAGAATGGTGTGTGTGAGAGTGTGTGTTTGGTCCCCACACAATAGCATTAGATAACTCGAAACCCAGAGCAATAATCGCGAGATTCGTATCGTACCGCAAACGCGAAGAGATCATGCGACACAAAAAACAATTGAAAAATACAGGAATGTCGGTGAGAGAGGACTTGACACGAATAAACCAAGACTTACTATGGAAAGCATATCAACACGATAAAGTTTTGGCATCGTGGTCAAGTGACGGTAAAATTCTAGTGTCCGTGAAGTCAACTGGTCGAAATCCGGTGAAAAAATAATAAAAAACGAAAATGATCTGACCCTATTGTGAACTCGTGTCTGATGAACTTGTATTGCTGAATGAACACGTTTACTTTGATTTTTTTTCCTCTTGATTTTTTTCTGTTATTTTGCTGTTACAAATTTGCTGCAAATATATTATTTATTTTGGAATATATATACGTATACATATTTTTTTCTCTCTTTTGTGACAAAATTTTGTCAAGTCAAATCCGATATTCAAGTTTTCATTAATTTGTTTTGATGAACTCGTGTGTTGACTACTCAGTAAATAAACATATAAGTGATACATTTGATTAACACATAATTATGTATTATCATTATCATCGTTATTATAATGCATTCGAAAATGTATACTGTTTGTATTATGCAGTACTTATTCTAATAAATTCTTATTTAGTCAATTAAAGTCGGGTTTTGAATTCTGATTTAATAAATTTTCAAGTATTACTTTTGATGAATTAATATGTATTGTTTTTATTATTATTGCTATCGTTATCCTATAATGCTTTTGTAAATGTGTATTGACTGCACTATGAATATCACTGTTTTGCTGTATGAGAGCAACTTTCTGGTGTACGTGGCATATGCGTTATTAATTTCCTTTCACTTTATACATGTTGACAATTTTCGTAAGTGTTTTACGTGTATGTCGTAATGTTTCTTCGTAACCATGTTCTGTGTTGTCTATGTAATTGTACAAGTGTACATGTAACAACTCAATCACCCGTTTGCTCAAAGTGTAACGCTGAAATATTTCCATTCAATCACTACAATGACGACGACGATTATTATTGGAACCTGTATGCTTTCTTCCACTTGAACCAACTATTTGATTACAACAATATTGTGTCTTTGAAAATAAACCCCTTTCAAGCAAATAAAATCGATACCTTTTCTAATTCAATTGAAAATGATGAAGATGACTACACAAATTCCTTCCGTGAATGTAAGTATTATTTCAGTGATACACTTCGAGAAAAACTGTCCGGTAAAAAAATTGAGTTCTCTTTATTGCATGTAAATGCAAGAAGTTTACGAAAAAACTTTGATTCCTTTGAAAATATGTTATCATGTCTAAACTTTCCTTTTAAAGTCATCGGAGTATCAGAAACCTGGTTCAATGATAATACACACTCAGACTTGTTCAGTTTAGAAAACTATAATATGGTACACACAAGCAGACTTTT
>JZLH01S0487029.1:0-11749 GCA_001188425.1 Eucidaris tribuloides
AGTTGTCCTAGAACCAGAATAGATTGTTGCTGTCTATCATCGTTATACGAAAGTTAGAATATTGCCCTCATAACGTTGACGTTTTATGAATAACATTAAACATGTTTACAAAGGTTATCTGAATTATACCTCGGCAGAAAGATCAGACTCTGTTCTTTCCTGCTGAGGTATAATTCAAATAACCTTAACACCTTATTAACGCTTTGGATGATTTAATGTAAAATATAGTCGAAAATCCCCCCCCCCCCGAGATTTTTGATTAATTAATTTAAAAAATGAAAGACATTTAGAATCTGTTATTGGTGTAATATGACCTTTGGGCATAAAGCTTTCAAATAAAAAAGAAATCGCCAAAACTGAACTTGGGATTTAAGACTCACTGTAAAATTAAGGGACACTATCTCACTGTTGTCCCTATGCTAGGATGCAAAGTAAAGTGGTAGTGGACGCAAAATGTGTGTGGTGTGTGTGTGATGTGTGTTGTTGTGTCGGTGTGGGTGTGGGTGGGGTGGGGTGTGGGTGTGGTGTTGTGTGTGTGTGTGTGTGTCGGTTGTGATGTGTATCTGTGTGTGGTGTGTGGTGTGTGTGTGTTGTGTGTGTGTGTGTGGTGGTAGTGTGTGCTCGGGTGTTGTGTGTGGTGGGTTAGTTATGTTGCTGGGTGTTTGTAGTTTTGGTGCTGTGGCGCGTGTGTGCTGGCGTCGCGCGAGCGGGCGTGTGTGTGGATGTGTTTAGTGTGTGTTTGTGTGTGTGGTGTTTGTATGTGTTTTGTGTGCGTGTGTGTGTGTGTGTGCGGGCGTGCGTGCGCGCGCGCAACAGAAAGCCTGGCGCTTCCATTCGTCTAAGTTGATTGACGCCACTCGGTGTTTTAACATCTACATTAGACAGTATCCAGGATAACCTGAGAACTGTGCCTTGGGACATACTGTAAAATCAAGACTCTGTTCACTTGTCCTTCGGAACCAAAAAAACTTGGAAAGAGATTCTGACCATAGTACGGAGGTGGAGAAGGAGGGGGAGGAGGTTACCGAGGCTCCAACCAAATTACGTGGATAAGTGTCGTCGTTAAGCCCTTATCAGTGAAAGATCCTGCCGCAGAAAAAAAAGATGTAGAACAAGACAGTGGAAAAAAAATAACGCAAAGAGAGAGAAAAGAGGAAGAATAAGAAAAAGAAGAAAAGGAGATGACAAAGAAGATAAAAGAGAAAAGAACAAGAAGAAGAGGAAAAGTGAAATAAAGTAGAGATGAGAATGGAAAAGACGAACAAGAACAAAGTAGGAGAAGAAGAGGAGAAAGAAGAAAACGTTTCCTAGAATATTTTAAGCGGGGCAGACGTTGGTCGAATCGGACGTCAGACCATGACAACAAAATTCCTTATTAGACCTTTTCGAAGTCTGTGGGTATTGTTCCTCCCTCCCTTGCTAATTTTAATCACCCTATCATCTTTGGCTTCGCAGTATACTATTATTTCATTTATGCATGCCTCATATTTTGAAAACCATTTGATCTTTGACTTGGAAGCATGAAGGCTTATGTTCATTTTTGTTAATTTCAAAACTGTTACGTGGTCACTGATTTATTAGCAGTAAGTTTATTGTCAATTGAGTCATGAAATATATATCAAGGGGTAAAATTACGTGTAATTGTGATAGTGATTGAGATATAGATTGGTATATTTCTGTTTACTTTTCCTATTTACCTAAAATAACACACTTATCAGCAGGTTGTTCATAAATTACCTTATGGCAGCAGAATTAACAACTAAATTTATTATGAGATGACGCGTAACACACACACATAAACACACACACACGCACACACATACACACACACATACGCACACACACACACACACACACACACACACACACACACACACACACACACACACACACACACACACACACACACTCACACATACGTACACACATACACTTACCCACACACAAAACACACGCTGAAACACACACACACTATAGATTTCACAATAATGAAATCAATGACATGAAGGAAAACTGACCTCTCGGGGCAATTCTCATTTATTGCCAAATACGCACCACAAGTAACGGGGTGTTATGAAATTACTTATCTGACTGCCATTTTACATTTTATTCCAAATGTTCATTTTAATACACAAAGGTAGTCACTAAATATTGTGTGATAAAATTACTGAGATTCTTCTAAAACTTCTTTAATTTCCACTTTAAATGTATCCAAAATGTTAATTTCGGTACAAGAGTCACTGAGCATTGTATTGTGTTACGAAATAAATGAGATTCTTTTAACACTTCTCTAATTTCCACTTTAAATTTTACACAAAATGTTTATTTTAATACAGTAGTAATTAAATATTGTGTTATAAAATTACTGAAATTCTACTGACATTTTTCTAATTTCCACTTTAAATCTATCCAAAATGTTAATTTTGATACAAGAGTCAGTGCACATTGTATTGTGTTAAGAAATTAATGGGATTCTTTTAACACTTCTCTAATTTCCACTTTAAATTTTACAAAAAAAAATGTTTGTTTTAATACAGTAGTAATTAAATATTGTGTTATAAAATTACTGAAATTCTACTGACATTTCTCTAATTTCCACTTTAAATGTCAATCTTAATACTTTAGTTACGGAACATTGTGTTATGAAATTTCTGAGATTCTTTTGACACTTCTCTATTCTTCCGACATTAAATTCTCCAAACAGTTCTGGTAATACACTGGTAGTTACTGAACAATGTTGCATAAAATTAATGACATTGATTAGACACTTTTCTAATTTTCCCTTACATTTGATCCTAGATTGCTAATACAGAAACCATGGTAGCCTAGCCATTGAACATTTTGTTATGAAAGTATGCTGATTACCTTTTTTACACTGCTCTCAAGAGTCACTGAACATTATTACTACACCGAATAGGTGGAGAAACAGAAGGTATTACTGAAATTGTTTTTATTGTTGATGTTACTTCATACATTATTTGTATTGTCAGAATATAAGTACAGTACACTATCGGACAGTATGTAAGTGAAGGAACTTTTTTTGCCGCAAATTTTCCAGATTTCATTTTAGATGGTATTATTTCCCTTTCCGCCGAAAAAAAAAAAATCATAAAGAACATTTTAATACCATCCAATCGTTACTGTCTTGATAATTGATAGAAAATAAAAAAAAACTAATTACAGACTTTTAACAAATAAAATAGCAAA
Source organism: Eucidaris tribuloides (assembly GCA_001188425.1). Lineage (NCBI taxonomy): Eukaryota > Metazoa > Echinodermata > Echinoidea > Cidaroida > Cidaridae > Eucidaris > Eucidaris tribuloides. The sequence goes on from JZLH01S0487029.1 coordinate 3,208, forward strand.
GATAAAAGTTTTATTTTTCCTCAATTAATTTCAGCTGGTCATGTCAGCCAGTGCATGATCGTCAACTGACGGTATTCCAGATTTGGATCAATAAAAGGGAATTTTTAACTTAGCAACAAATCACACGCACGTCGTACATTTTGTTTTGGTGTAGTATAATTACGTTTGTACGTTTTCTGGTTGTAACGAATTTCAATTCGATTAGAAACTTCATGAAAGATTTCAGATCAAGCTTTCAGATCAAGTTTAATAGCATCGAGTGAAGTATTGAGGTTGGAACTCTTGTCACCCACGTCCCTCCAAGGGATCGATTCAATTTCAACAGGCTTCTGCATGCCATTGTACTTCGATCGAAACTTGTCGAAGGCATTCTGCACATCATACAATAATGATTTGAGTTCTGTAAATATATAAATGTGTAATAAATCATTAATGCATTCATTTTGATACGAGCTTATAGACTGTAAAATACAAAATCATCCTCAAAGTTACCTTTTTTAATTCCTTCATCCTCGGACACGGACCATTTGCATATAAAATTCAAAATTACACAATTAAAAGTGCATTACAAGGGAATAAAAATATCTACAAAAATGTCATGAGACAGCATGGACGGATAATACTGTTACAATTTTTCTGTCCACAGTTACATCATGACACAGAAAAATACATGGTCATTTTCCAATAGTATTTTAATAATCTATTTTCCCCAGAAGATATCTTTTCTGGAAGAAATCCAAGAAATAATTTTACAGGAAGATTAGTATTCCCTTTTACCTCACGAATATTTTGTTCAACATTGTGGTCATATTTTTAGTCAATACAAAACTGAAAAAAAAATCGAATTGACCATGGTTCCCAATCACATGGCTTATTTCAACAGATTTTCACAAGCATAAAGATCAGAATTTAGAACCCGGTCAATTGGTTCAATATTGCATTTACCTGCGTAATCCGAAGACATTGTACAGTTGTCAAAACTTGTCGATCTGTGACCAAGTCCAGTAACAGTTTTGCACCCTGAAAATGGAGAGGAAACAAAGTAATATTTTCACCCTGTGCGAACATAATAATGCATCACTCCCTTCACAAATCTCGATTGTGAACTTTAAAGAAACATGAACGGTTGTAAATTATCTATAAAGAATTTTTTGTATAATACTGGAAATTGCATGTCATAAAAGGCAAGAATAAAAAATGTTTGCATTGATAAATGATAGTAGAATGAGAGAGAGTGAGTGAGACAGAGATGGGGAGGATAAACAGAACGTGCATTCGCGCCATTATTGTCGATTTTTCTCGCTTAGTATTTTTATTTCTTGAAAGAAAAATAGGTAAATATTTGGATATTCATCGCGTGACAGTTTCTTCGGGCTTGATGAATGATTTCTCCGCATGTGCAGTGCGTTAATGACACAAATTGTCATTGCAAAATATTTTGCGTAATGAATATCATTCCCATTATTAAGTGTATTTCGGTAAAGAAACGAAATGGAGGGGTAAACATCGATATGCAACGCAATTTGGGTTAGTCTGAACTGTGTATGAATCCAAATTTTTCAAGTTTAAAGATTATGTTCTTGGTTTATACGATTGAAATGAGCTCATATTTGAATATGATGACATTATTCATAGTGTACAGGTTAATGAAAAGCTTCACCTATCACTAAGCCATGAGGCAGAAAAAACAAGGACCAAAACAGATTCAAATTGACTTTGAAATTGACACCATGCCTAATTGTGAAGGTATAACCAGTTGCTTCTTAGTTCCCTGCATCACTTGCACAAGGGGCAACAAATCATATTGTTTATATGCCAATATATGCTGAAGTTGACTAAATTATTCTAACTGGTGGATTTATCATTACGGGCAGAAAATACGCAACGGTAACTTTAGAAAAGTCACCTACTAAACAGAAGAAAAAGATAACACCAAATTAATGGTTTAAATTGTAGCAGTATGTCCAAATTCTTCTATCAATATTAATTTCGTATATTTTGTTTTTCGTGTTTTTTCACATGTCTTATTAAAGCAAAAATATAAGTATCCCTGACAGTTTTTACCTGTATTCCATTTGCTTTTGTCAATCCATTGTTATTCTTTATTTCTCGCGAAATCAATAACCAGTGCCACTTTTCGGTTACACTGTAAATGTACTTAGTCATCATCGATATACTAAAAGTAATTTGCTTTGTTACTTATTAACAACCAAATCCAAACGACAAAACAGTGTCACACATATGCATTATATTTCTAACAAAATTACTAAATATAATAATATTCAGTCACAAATGTTATCTGACTAAATATTATCCAAGCTACATAGTCTGCAGAAAGATAATTTCGAAGTATTCAAGATGATTTCGCCCAAGAAAATTGGTGTAAAATTGAATTTTCGGTATTGTACAAAAAAGGGAAAATATCCAACATTGACTATGCACATTTACTTAAGGCAAAAAAAGTTAAGGCGATCTGTCTTCTTCGATAAGCTACCATTACAGAACCACTTGTGGAAATATCAATATTTTAAGTTAATATGTTCTGATCCCGAAACTTTTGACGCAGATTGTCAATGATAATAACCAATATTCATATAGCGAATTTTCAGAAAGGGTAAAAAGCGCTCACACATTTGCAACGAAATACAAAATACAAGTATATTTAACCAAAAAGAAACAACAAAAAACATTGTTAAACAAGATGAGATCATATACCATTGAATTTAAATTAAAACTATTTAAAGACGCAATTTTTCTTTTCAAAGTTATCTGGCAAAATGAGAAATGAAAAAGGAAGATCATAAATGTGGAAACGGGTACAAACCTCATGTCTGGGCTGTGGAAATTTAAAGTACGAATTACGATCTACGACTGTCAATGCTACGTACAAAAATACTTACCCCTGCAAGTGCGTTGTAAGAAGCGAAAGCTGGCGTTCAAAAATGTCTGTAGACGTTGACTAGTAGAGCTGTCCAGCTATAGAGCAGGTTGGCTGCTGACTGATGCTTTTTGGGGCACAACGGGTGATTTTATAGCATCTCCCTGGATTCTGATTGGCTGTACTCCAAATGGCTAGTGACGTAATTGTTTCATGTAAATAATGAGAAGCACTCATTGTTTTTTTTAAATTAATTACAGGCTGGAGATAAGATCAAAATGAGCTTTAATCTTTTAGTAATAATCTGATGATGTTTGTATACACCGTATACAGCATCACGTCAGCATTTTTTTTTTATCATGGTTCAAACTCTTCCGACCCCACGCGCATTTTATCATGGTCCTAACATCCCGCCCGCACCTTTAAACAATCAATAGATATTTTTATGTATTTGTAACATTTAGCACATTAACTTACTTTATCTTTATTTTATGTTTTTTTATTACTTCAACTCCTCAGAGCTTCCAGGGACTTTGTCCGAGTAAATCAAGCCGCGAGGCTCTAAAGCTCCACCCTCGGGCTTCGAAGGATACTTCCAATTCGAAATTTTATTCTTAGTATTGTGGGTAAATCTACCAATCATACTGACTGTGCTATTGTAGTGACGCCCCCGACGCACAGAGGGCCAGATGAAGATCAAAGTGCGAAAAAGACCCTAGAAGTCAAATTGTCAATCTGACCTTTTTAAATGTTATTTCAAAAGACAATCCCCTGGCGTATTCAAGGTTGTCGAGGCATGATATGTACCTAATTTTAACCAAGGAACAAAATTATTCAGTGTTTTCCTATTTTTGGTTTTAAACACGTTTCCTGTTTTTTAAGTAATGAATATTGAATAGCTTTAGCATATTTGTAGTATATTTGTATTAATCATAATTAGTGTACATAGAGTGATAATTGTCAAGTTGAGCACAGTCAAACACGTACTTTTTTTGTTATTTCAATTAGAATGTCTTTTTAAAAAAATAAATGGAAGCAATAAAAAAAACTAGTCTGTCATTTGATCAGTACTGGGATATTTTCCAATGGTTCAGCTTTCTAACGATACCACATTTTGGTTGTATCCGTCTGCATCCGGCAAAGTATAGCGATTTTAATGAAGAAGACAGCCCTGTACTGACGATTTTTTTTTTGCATATTACTTATTATACTGTATATATCCTACACATGCATGTATTTCGGCCAATAGTTTGATGCACCCTGGACAGTTGGTATTAGCTTAAATTGGTGTCGTTGAAATGAAATTGACCAAGTAAGGCGTTTGCAAACATATTTTCCTTTGTTATTCTATCAAAATTTATCAAGAATGATATTTTTGAAAATGGAAGCAATGAGGAAAAACTAGATGTGTTTTTCTGTAATGTAATAATGTCATCATCATCCGCAGGCAAAGAACACTGCAAATATGGGTTGTACGTTTTTCGACATAGTGAGTACCGTCAATAACAAGCTTTATAGTCTTCTGGCCTTTTTTTTATAGAGGAGACATGTCAAAAAATAACCAATAACCAAATACACGGTTGCGTTTAGTAGTTACAGTAAATTACTGAATGGTCGGTAAACAGGGTAAAGAAGAAAATATGGGGGAGTCATGTTCAGCATAGGATTTCAATGTTTACATCAAGCGGGTTAAATGGTCATGTCTGGTTGGGGTGTACGCGCATGGTCTGTGCCTAGTACTGGTGATAAACTATATTCCTTTATAGGTGCATAGTTTATTTACAACATTTCTCAAGACGAGGTTTTATTTTGTCCTCTATACTGCCTAAATCTTATGATATGGAGTTTTAGAAACATCGTAGTTATACTAGTATTCTGATGCGAAAGATATCCAATGCGGTTCTAATTGATGCTTAACATTCTGCACGATTTAATATTTCGATAAATTGTTATATTTCATATTCTTCGTTAAAGGTAAGGATTATGGTATTTTGTTATTAGTAATAACATTTATGTGCCGATGTAGTTAAAGATACACTGAGGAACTTCAATTTAAAAACGTGAATCTTAAATGGACAAATAAACATCCTATAGCATACAAAACTTTGGAATGTTATGGTACCACTGACATGGTATGCATGGATAAACAGATTAGTACTCCTAACGAGTATAGATTAGTCAGACCTGTAACACACTTGGTCTATGGTAGGAAATAGACAAGGTCAGGAGAATGTCACTAGATTTTTACTCTTTTGAAGCACTAAATGATCACTTTTTTCAGGGCTTCGTTGTTAGACCCTATAACAAAGACACTTAGGGCATGGAGGATTATGTAGCTCAGATATTTCAAACTGTGGTCATTGTTAGCCTGTGGCTTTAATATTTATCATAATCCATTTTTTGTTAATTATTACAAAAAAACTTCCAGGGCGCCCTATTTACGTTACTAACACACCATAAGCCTGAGCTTTAACCTCGTTTTCACTTTGTGATGTACCGTACAAGCAGAAAGATTGCATGATAAATGTTAAGAAAATCATTTTAACATGAGAACCATGTTATTTCTCATTGAATGTTGGCAGCCTATCGGGAATCTGTATTCTAATAGGTGTTAGAGTTTGAAACTGGTTTCATTTGATTTTACGGTTCTGATTACCTCTGAACCCATAATTTAAGCAATATGACTCATAAGAAATAACTGTTCCTCATTACATTTTTGACAGCCAATCCGAAGTCAGAGGTGTTTGAAAATATTTTCATTTGATTCTTTAGGTCTAATACCCCTTGGAGTCATCATTTAAGCACATATTCTAACTAAAAATTTAGTAAGTATGAATTTTAGCGCACTTTGTGGAGCCATTCTGGGCCATTATTTTTCTGACTGATTTCGGATGTAACTTGAGCTGATTATTACACTGTAAAGTATGAAATACGTGTGCTGGGCCAGCGGGTGGTTTTGGAAAATTTTGAAATTCTAAGCTGCAAAACTCGCTTGAAATTCTAAGCTGCAAAACTCGCTTTGTGGTCTGTTCTGGCGCTATTACAACACTTATGTTAAAGCCAAGGTAGTTTTGGTAAATGGTAAAAAAATCAAATTCTTTGCAATTTAATGTTTTAGATACACCTTTATGATCTATCAATGCCCTGAAAATTGTCCACTCTGAAGCCCTCCCATTTTTTGAGAAATTACTCAAAATGTAAATTCTCGAGGAGGGGGGGGGTGACCCGAGATTTCCCATAGGTAATGTACACACCGTTATATGCTCTCCTTTAATTTAATCATCGTAATTTGTCACTAGAAAACATTTTTCAGTAGGTTTGATGTTGTTTTCTGATGTCTGGGGTGACAATAGAATACTTTGTGACAAAAAAAACATGTCTGGTCCACCAAAACTAAGCTTCATCTTTAAGAAGATGAAGGAATCAGTCTAGATTAAACGGATCCACCCGAAACCGAATAAGCAAACACTTTTTGGGGTGAAGAAATAAAGCATGTTCATTTGTGTTGCGAAGAGGTCCGGGTATTTCCTTGAAAAATATTTCATGTGATGTTCATTTATATTAGTTGATATTTTGGCACATTTCGAGCTTAAACTGTATAATAGCTGATTTTGCGAATGAGGGGAAAAACATTTGTTTGTCGCTTGAAGAGCATTTAATAGGGCCACGATAATGAGAAAATGAAAGGGATGGCCCAATTTTTGCCACTCTTGAGGCCATGGCACTAAGATGAGAGTTCAAATGCCCCTTTTAGGCAGAGAATACCCCCTTCATTGAAAAATTTCCAATTTTTGTGTTTTTCCTGTGCTATATGACGTGTGCTATTGAGGTAAAAATAATAAGTAAGTAAATAAATAATTTCAAAAAGCTTCACTTTACTCAAATATGGAAACAAACTAATAGAGGGCACTTAACTTAGAAAAGGGGGCAATTTTGCCTGTAGGTGTATGCAGGGAGCATGGGGCAAAAAGTGGGGAGAGCGCAATTTTAACCACCCTTGAGAGCACTGAGCTAGAAATGCCAAATGCCCCTTTTAGGCACAGAATGTGCCCCTTCGTTGAACAATTTCTCACTTTGTGTCTTCCCGTGTACTGTATGACTTAAGCTTGACACGCCAGGGATTGATAAATGTAAGTAAATTAATAGCAGAGATACTACATGCGCGGCAAGTTTGCATCTTGATGCAAAAAATGTATTAATTAGGGATGATACACGATTGCTAATTAGTTGATTACTTTCATAAGGGTCGAGTGTCTCACTTCTCCCGGTTTACCAGGGTCCCTCTAGTCATGATACCAGACGCCGCCCCCAGCGAGGCAGGGGCTTTTCCGGTGCAAATTAATTGTTACGTGTTTTTCGCGCCGTAAGCTATGATCAGCCAGATTTTGGATAATTATTATTTCTGATTATTTCTGAAAAACGTCTGACAGTCCGACTTCGGTCTCCCAGGTAAATATGTGCGATCGCGCCTTAATTAATAATTTATACGAGGTCAGTGATAATCACGTGCTGCCAAACCCTTTTAAGTTATTTGTAAATTCACAAGAAGGAGTAGAAGGGGTGGAAGGTAAAGGGTAAAGGTACGGACTATGGAGTTTATGCGATTAAAAGGGGGTGAGCCAGTATTTGCTTTGTTGGGTATTGTTTATCCTCAATTCTCATCTGAAATGTAGTTACTGTAGTCTATTACAGTATATTGTGTCAGAATGTGTGTTTTCATATTTGCCTTGAATGATAAGAGAGAAGTGCATTACTTCATAGTTTGTGGAAGTGAATTTCAGATATTACGTTCGTTGTGTCGAATTGATATGTTGGTTGATAGGAGTTTCGGGTTGTTCTAATAAAAATCGTTGCGATGACGCGTGGGGTATGAATGGACATCTGTGTGAGGGGAAATGCGTTACTGGAAAGTAGCAGTAGATTCTTCATGTATTTAAACATATATTTCGGTATATCATTAATTTTAAGTGTTTTTACTCGAAGAAAATATAAATGATCTGCGTGGTCTTGATAATTAGAGTTTGTGCTAATTTGAAAAGCCCATTTTTGTCAGAGAAAATTTGAATTTGTTTTGGTTAAGTTGCAGTTTCCCCACAAATGTTGCAATATAGTGCGAGATATGACATTGTAAGTGACTTTTTATTGATTAGGTATTCTAGACTACGAAGTACTTCAATGACTTTGGATATTGACGTTAATAACATACGTTTGTGAAATCATTCCAAGGTCAATTGCAGTCAAGGATGACGCCTAAGAACTTTATTGATTTTATTTCAATAATAAGTAAATCGTCTATAACAATGTATTTCTTTAGGCACAATGGGCTGCGAATTCCAAACATTAACATTTATTAAAGACATTTTATCTGCATTATGTTGAGTGAGAGTTTATTAGAAATTGGTAGAAATTTTTAGCAAGTTCTGATTTAACAGTATCAATTAATGTGTTAAAGGCATTGTACAACAATGTTTCCAGTTTAAAAAAAAATCTGAGCTACATGATTCCCCATGCTACCAGTGTCTCAGATACTATCAAACATGAGGCCCTGAAAAAATTGCAGTTTAAAATGATCACATTAAGTGTTTTAAAAAGGTGAAAATCATTGAGAGACCATTCCACCTTTCCCCCACAGACTGCTTTGTTGTAGAATTCCCTATCGGCTGA
>JZLH01S0487029.1:42825-55030 GCA_001188425.1 Eucidaris tribuloides
GCACAGGCAAGCTTTTGTGTTGTTAAAGGCATGGGGCTCTTTACTACCTACATGGAACTGAGAGGGTTTCTTCCCAATCAATCATCTGATTGGCTCAATCACATTGATACATACCAAAGTGGCATCTCTTCTCATTTTTGATTGGTTAACCTTCTCAATAGTCCCACAGGCAAGCTTTTGTGTTGTTACTGGCATGGAGCTCTTTACTGCCTGCAAGGAACTGAGAGGGTTTCTTCCCTATCAAATCCTCTGATTGGCTCAATCACATTAATGCCTACCAAAGTGGTATCTTTCTGATTTACGATTGGTTAACCTTGTCATTAGTCCCAGAGGCAAGTTTTTGTGTGGGGATCTTTACTGTCTGCATGGTACTAAGAGGGTTAATCAATTCACTTTTACTTTGATCATATTTAAGTCTTTTGCATTCTTCTACACCATCGCAGGACAAAAATCTTATCCATAAATTTCTCCAGGTTTTCCTCATCAAAATTCTATCTCATCTGCTCCTGGTTCCATTTTTGGATGACTGTCATCTTTTAATCATTAGTCATCATCATTTTCTCTCACCTAGTCCTGGTTACATGTCTTGGATGACTGTCTTCTTTTAATCACTTGTTTCTTGTGGATGAGGCTGCACTTCCATGTCTTCTTGACGATGCACCTACGCAACAAAAAATAATAATTAAAACAGAAATTTAGAGTTTCCAATATTGTCGTTTCATCAAAAAGATTATGAAAAAGACCCCCAATCTGTGAGCATAGTTCAAGGGATTAAGAATGTTTTGGTAAATAAAATAATATTCATCTTCCAAACCAATAAACACACAAACTGCAAGATCCCATTCTTAACACCAGTTATAACACCTTTTATTCCATATCATTTATTTTGGGTGTGTGTTGTTGTTGTTTTGTTTTGCTGGAACAGTAAAAAGTAGATTAGCAGACCCACTGTAGAATGAAACAGATGGTGTATCTTGCATACATGAAGGGTAGGCATTTTTTTAAAAATAAAAAATATAAGATATATTTGATTTAAATCAGATTACACAAAACAACACAAACATTGCTCCATAAGTATGGAAAGATGTTCAGTTGACAGAATTTAAATAAATCCATCACTTCACAAACTTTGAAACTCTTCTTTTTTTTTAGAAGGGGGGGGGAGAGATAAACTCACATCTTGATTTTTTTCCACCAGTTTTGCCATGTGACCAATTTTTTTGTATTTTTTTATTTAAATCAATGATTTTTTTTCAAATAAATCATTGATTTAACTAATGATTTAAATCACTTGATTCAAATCAGCTAACACTGCACACATTTACATCTAATGTACAGAACATTTTACAGTGTTTAAAACAAAAGCATAGTAGGCCCACTGAGCATAATATAAGTTTGAATGGCCTAACAGTGTCTGATTTCTGAAACATAACAAATGTGACTAATCGTTATTGTTAGCTCCCAAAATACCAGAATAGAAGAGAGAGGTTTGAAACTGACTCAGCCTGCAGCAGAAGTTCTGATTTTCTGGGGTAACACCTGTTACAAAAAGAAACGATTAATTATACTCTGAATGCACACTCAGTTGTCATTAATACAAGATGAATCAGCACAAAATTCAGGCACAAACAAAATTATAGAAGTTGGAAGAAGAGTGAAGGGGGTACTGAAATTACAGTGTTAAAGGGGAAAGCAGCAAAATTTATTTGCATTAATTATCACTGTACGCACAAAATTTGGCTGTTGAGAAGTAATGGACTGACATTTTAGTCGAAAGTAAATTAGAAACACTGCTGTATGCTATCAGGGTCCAGGCATCTTCTGATCCATTTACAATTTCAGCAAATAACTGTACTGCCATTTATGGACAGTTTTATAAAATGGCATGGTTGGTATATTTTTTTAATCCAAACTATAAGAGTTTTAAAAACTTAAATCAGATTTTCATAAATTTGTTTACTGATCAACCAACCAAACAAGTGGGAAAGGTGTTGATTTAAAATTTAAATCAATTCATCATTTGAAACAGTAAAACATTTGATTTTTCAATGTGAAAAAAAAAATGAAATAATCACAGCTTCATTTGTTTTTCAAAATTTTCTACCATATTATGAAAAAAAAACAGAGGAGAAAATTAATTTCCCTTTTCATGATTTCTTACTAGACTATCCAAGCACTCTACTAAAGAAACATTACCAGCTAGGAAACACAATATTGAAAAGCTGTATGTTACCCTGTATTAGAGACCCTTTGCTATTAATCCTGACAAATGTGATTCGTCAAGACAAATGCCAAATGTAATATCCACACACATAATGTTAAAGTGATAGGCTAACATTGTGGAGCTTCAATTTAAAAAAATTGTCAAATTTTGATATCTGAGTTGCATAGAAGTGTTCAAATGGACAAATAAACACCCTAGAATATAAATGTTTGGAAAGTTATGCTGCCAATGGCAAGGTACGCATGAATAAACAATTTCTACTCTGGTGGATGATAAAATAGCCTAGATCTGCACACAGTAAGTCTATGGGAGGAAATGGGCAGGTGAATCCAGTCAATTTGAATGCTTGTAGACTTTCACTTTTTTTAAAGCACTAAATCATCATTTTGAAATACAATTTTTTCAGGGCTTCATTTTTAGACCTTAATATCAAAGCTCACATTTTTTTGACTGTGGTAAATGTTAGCCAGTCGCTTTAACTTTGATTTCATTATAACATGCATTTTCCATTTGACCCCAACACGAGTTAACTTGTACTTAGTCTTCAATGGGTTAAACTATTAAAACTGCAACTTTGTTAATGCAAAATCTGTCTGCAAAAACAGATTGTCAAGTTGAAAATTGTCTTCTGACTTTGCATCTTGGCCACCAACAAATAATGGGTTATGTAAATACAAACGTTATTAATTAAATTAAGGATACACAAAATGGTAATCACACAAAATGCAGCAGTAATAGAGTCCAGTGGTTCAATTGGAGGTTAGCAGTTTTAAGTCAAATGCTGGGATAAATCACAGCAATCAATTCTTACTCTGAGGTCTAACAAGCACTGGGGAGATATGGACATCCACTGGTTCTGGTGCGAGAGAATGATTGCCTGATTTGCGTGTAATTTGCATATGCATGAAGCAGGAGGAATGCATGCAATGAAAGGGGAAAAAAGCAGCAAAGATAGCAACATAAATGAAATGCTTCACAGAGTAATCTAGATGATCAAAAATGTTCGGCAAAAACAGATTTTTCTTCTCCACATTGACATTCTGTTAATACAGAATGACCACCAACACTGAACTCAACATAGATTTCACTACAATGGCCACATGGCAATTATTTGAAATATTTAGTCAAAAATAATTCATGTACAAAAAGATGGATGAATTTTCTACAAAATGGCAATTCTGAATCCAGAATCATTATTCGAAATTATAAGCTGGTCCAACTGAATTCATACCTGCCAACCTTCCATCATGAAAAATCTTACTGATACAGATCAAACATCTTACTCTTAATGCAAACTGAAGGTAAAAATCTTACTGTGTCAAAATCACATAGAATAAGACAGTATACTGCACATTCTTTAAAAAGAAATCTTATATTTTTTGTGTTCAGAAAATCTTATTATGTGGATTTGGATGATGAAAAATCTTACTAAATCTGATAAAATCTTACTGGTTGGCAGGTATGTGAATTGAGTTACAAAAATAAATAAATGAAATAATACATAAATAAATTAATCAATTAATTAATTTATTATAATTATAATTACTTAATTAATCAATCTTAACACAAAAAAGCATGAAAAACATCAATGGTCTACATGTTGATTCCAGAGCATAAACTACACAACCAAGATGTCACCGATTCTAATGACATTATGCTGTTTTGCTATTGTATGAACTAGATGGTACAGTATGTAGTAATGCCATTAGGGCTTTGTTACAGTGATAATACTTGACAGACAGACACACACACACACACACACACACACACACGCACACTTAAGATAGACTTGTTGGACTGACAGTCTAGAAACAAAACACAGAGCTCTACAGAAACCAATTGACACTGGTCACACTGAGAGTGTATGCAGAAAACATCACAAAAGCAAGTACACACAGACTGGTATAAACCATCAACGATGTACAGCACAACGATATAATCCAGTTGACAGTGGGTGTACGCAATGCAAATTGATTTTCTAAACCAGCGACGGGGGTGGGGGGGGGTTGGGGTGGGAGGTAGAGGTTGGCACTGTCATTACAAGGTGTATACCATGCGTGTGTATGCACTTTCAAAATGATGGAGCTAAGAAGTACATGTACCTATCAATCTCAGAATTCTGAAAAGATACCCTTTTAAAGTAAATTTTCTGTTAAAGTATACCCTTTTGTCTGATTTTGGCGATTTTGATACCCGTACATGCGTACATCACCTGAACATGAAAAATAACCCTTTCTACGCACTTTTTCACAAGCGCATGATGTACACCTTGCAATGTAGAACAAAAGGACAGGAACCTGTTGGAATCTCCTATATACAAACAGTCTATAATGAAAAACAGTGTCGACACAAGCTACTTGGAATTGGCTATACCAGCCACTGACAAGAAAAACCACAGCTACACAAGCCAATCGGTGCCGGTTGCACCAACATTTCTACATGTATGTGCACGACATGGGTACCCAGATAAGAGGCTCTGGTGGTATTACGATAAGGGTGCAAAACGAGAGGTACAAAACAGTGTCACACCAAGAAAGTTGAAATGATTAAAACCCAGATATACAAACCAGTTAATACCAGTTGTACCACTAGCCTACGGTGCCCAACAGCATAATACAAACCAGTTGGAACTAGCTCTAACGGCAACCAATATGAAAATCACAAGAACACAATCATTTGACACTGGTTACACCACGTCGTATGCCTATGCAAAGGCCGCTAACTGTATAACGTGTGCCCATGCAAAGGCTGTTAACTAAATTCATTATGCATTATATTAGCGGCCTTTGCCCAGGCACATGACATACAGTTAACGGCTTTTGCATAGGCACACAATTACACAAACCAACTGGTACCAGGGGGCACCAACAGTTCACAAAGCATAGAAACAACAAGATACTGATTGCAACAACACTGTAGGGTGCAAAACTCAGGTACACATAATGCGTGGTACCAGTTGTACCGACTGTCTATTAAAGCATGGTGCAAATCACCTCTACACTGTACATGTGTGCTGGAACAAGTTGAAGAAAAGGTGCAATTTCCACCATCAAACACAATCTAGAGTGAAGAGAGACAGGATTTGGAAATTCACATGTGATATCTTACTTCCAGCCAAGTACGGCTCATCTTCCTGTGTGTCCCCAGGGCTGATCACTGATCGTTCACCTGAAGAAAAATATTTGTTACGATTTGTTTGACATTTCTTAAACTATCACAGTATCAGAAACAGATATTACTTAAAGGCAGTGGATCTCATTGGCAAACATCCCCACAGACCAGGAAAAGATAACCCATGCCCTTGGGCTATTGATGAAGGACATATCTGTGAAATCTGGGGGTCAGTGGTTACCTAGAATTTGAAAAATGCGAAAGATAAACAATAGCCGCTTAGTGTACGGTTCTATGGTAGGAATTTTTTCCTCGCGAGAAAAAAATTCAAATCAGAGTCTAACGGTCACTATAATTCCACTAAAACTGAGTTTTTAGCTCCTATATTTTGCTGAAGGTTCCCAGATGGCATTTTCTTCTAAATGTCATTGTATTTTCACAATGTTAATTTTTAGGCATGCAAAAGAGATCCCCTGCCTTTAAAAGTAAAGATAAAAGGAATTCTTATCTATACAGAATTAAATATTTTTTTTATGTACATACAGTATGAAATCATCATCATCATCACTATCATTACCAGTTTTGTCATCATCACTAGCACTAGCACTATTTACATCATAAATTTCATTATTCACATCCATCATCAACATCATCATCATCACAATCATGCAACAATCAGTTACCATCACCAGCACTTTTCACATTTATCAATTTCAGCTTTTACATCCATCATCATCATAATCATCATCTTCATCATTATCATCGATACCACTACCAACTGCAGTATCTAAATAAATAATTATGAAAATTATTAATAAACTAATACACAAATTTTATGTACAGTTCAGCCTTGATTATACGGCCATCACTTAAAGGCAAGGTTCACCCTGACATCAAGTTGGTTTTAATAAAAGCAGAACAATGAGAGAAACATATTAATGGAAGTTTGACGAAAATCCACCAAAGAATAACAGAGTTATGTAAGTTTAAACTTTTAAATTTGTGACGTCACATGCGAGCAGCTCCCCATATGTCATGTGATATAAATTTAATAAAAGTGCAGTTTTCTCAGAAATTTGAAAATGATTTTACCTGTGCATTCAATATATTATCAGAAATATTATTTTATACATGCTTCTGTGAAAAACCCCCCATTCAATTATCATGAACCATTCAAAAATGGCAATTAATGGAATTTATATTACATGATATATGGGGAGCTGCTCGCATGTGACGTCACAAATTTAAAGTTTTGAAACCCCATAACTCTGTTATTCTTTGGTGGATTTTCGCCAAACTTCCATTAATATGTTTCTCTCATTGTTCTGCTTTTATTAAAACCAACTTGATGTCAGGGTGAACCTTGCCTTTAACCGGCTCTCTCTATTATCCGGACAATGGACTTATCAGTTATTTCCTGTAATTGATAACACCTTTATCAGAAGTGTACACAGAAACCTGCTGGGTATCAGGGAACAATAAATAAAGTGAGCCTTGTGTGAAGCTGTTGAAATTTGCACATGGTGTGTGGGTTGTATACTATAACTTTTGACATGTATTACCTCTCCCCTATACTGTGTTTGCACATTATCTCTCTTATCCGGCCATATCACTTATCGGGATGACTGCTGGTCCCAACGTCGCCGGTGAATTGAGGTGAAACTGTAGCTCACTTTACATTCTTTGCTATTTTACAGTTTCCCTACAATTAAGTTACAATAAAACCTACACTTCACTTGGGAGATATTGGATGTGTAAATAAGAATTGTAAGTTATATCATACACAAATTAACTTTCATCAACTGAATGAATAAAGCAAAGACATAAAGGTCCACTGCAGAGGCATGATTCACCATAAAAGAGCATTTCACGCATTAATTAACAAACAACCATCATCATACTTTTCACTGACAGTAATCCTGCACGGCCCTCTGTCGGGGTGGACGACTGATCGCTTATCGGCAACGTGATGGAACTTATGGGAGACGCAAAACCTACGGATAAAAAAATAACAATGTGGATCGACCTCTTCAAGATTTAACTGGAAAAAGATAGTTTGGGTATTTAGTATTGTGAAATGTGTCAGTGTTGGTCACAGATGGTGAGTGTGATCGGTGCAGAGGTGCTGAATTATATCGTCATTGGTAGGAATTATCGCCTCTCTTAAAAACAGTGAAATAAACACAGCAAACACATCAACCTAGTATTCTGTAAAAGAAACAAGTGCAATTATAGTAAGACACACTCAAATGATTTACTAGCAGAATTAAGACCAAAATCAACAATACACACCCTAAATATAATATGAACAATGTGGAATGGTATATCATATCAGTGCACAGGTGCTGAGTTATATCGTCATTGGTAGGAGGTATCGCCTCTCAAAACAGTGAAATGACATGATCACAGCAAACTTGCCAATATAGTATTCTGTGAAAGAAACAAGTGCAATATCAAGATACTTTCAAATAATTTACTAACAGAATTAAGACAGAAATCGGCAACACAAACCTGAAATATACTACAAACAATGTGAATAGGTATATCGGTGCAGATGTGCTGATTTATACAATCATCAGGAGTATTGCCTCTTCAGAAAAAAATGAAATGAATACGATCACACCAAAACACGTCAACTTAGTATTCTGTAAAAAAAACAAGCGCAATATCAAGACACACTCAAATGATTTACTCACAGAATGAAGACAAATATCAACACAGTCACAAACCCAAAGTATACCACAGACATTGTGAAAAGGTAATCATTTTAAGTCAATCTGATTTACAGTGTGTGATATATAACAGCATTATGAGAAAAAAGATGTGGACAATTTAGAAGAGGTAAGTTCTGGATCTCACATAATAACCTTGTATGATTATGAAAATGGCATCATAGGTGATTCCAAGATGATGCATAGCAATTAAAAACCAGATGTCATATCTGTGATCAATGGCAATTTTTCACCTATACCTAACAATATTGGTGCTACAGTAATTGTAGTTATTCTGTAATCACTTTCAATGAAGCATTTAAATTCATTCCAATAATATACTTCAGCAGTTCAGAGGAACTACAGGTATTGGTATAAAATGATGATATTTGTGGTAAAAATAAGTAGTGTCTACACAGGACTTAATCTCAATTTTGTCAAATTTCTTGCTTCTATGTTCTATACAAAATAACTAAACAAAATATTGTTACAGTTTAATAAATTTGAAAGGTTAGTCTGACCACCACTGTAAAATTAAATCTTCTTAGGTCCTTTAGATTAAAGGTAAATGACATGATTGGGGGTAGTCCTCAACTTGGGCTCAAACTACTCTAGAATCAAGTAAACTATGCAAGGATTCTCCTATGAAAATCTTGTAGTCAAATGTTAACTCTTTCTAAAATAACTAATGTCAACATCTTTCATAGCAGGCAAACCTATTGTTTGGCTCTCTATGGGTCTTATTTTTATCGTACCCGGATAAAATTAAGATACTAGAATGTTCACACTTAATTCTCCTTAAGTAAACAAATTGGAGACAAATCCTTTTAGCTGGGAGATCCACTCCAGCTGTTGTATAGTTGGTGTATATTTCAACTCATTTGGTTCTTGAGGCATTTTCAAGTGTTCCCAATCATGTCACTAACCTTTAATACACCATCCTACTTAAGTCTCTTCCCAAAGACAAGTTTGTGAAACACACAAGACATGAACACATCAGTATATTGAAGTTATTAGTCATATCTTCATGATTTGCAGAGGAAAAAACGTGATGTTAGTATAAATTAAAAGCACTGTACAATTTTCACCTCAGTAACATAAAAGTTGATTTATACTTGCAGTAAATATTTCACTCATAAAACAATAAAAACCATGATTATTCAGATAATGGCACTTATCATGACAGGCCCCTTGATATTACATGCCACCAATAGCAACAGCTTTGAAAATATGATTGGTCCATACCCAAGACACTCAACATTATATATGATTAAGCAATTTATTTCATCATAATTGTGAAAAGCTAGTACTTTATAACCACCATATCTTGCGACATTTTTAAATTTTCATGAATCTCATAAATGTGTTTCAATTGGCAAGACTACAATGTGCAAACAGTTTGATGCTAGCTTTGTTATATTAGCGTTCTATTCCTGTATTTGAAATGTGACACCTAAAAGAGCAGAAGTGATGACTTCAAAATTAGATGTGGGGACAAAAGCAAAAACATAACTCAGTGCAATGCCACTGCAACTGCAGCTCTCCCGTTGGAAGAAATAACATGCTGCACCACACTGCACCTGGTTCGCCATTGTCCACACATATTTATGAGTGATGTCCAATTTAGTACTCCCTTTAGGTATGCGGTGTTAATATTGTATAAAGCACGCAGCTTGAATTTGCACTCTTGGTCTAATAAGTAGTCTATCTTCAATACCCTAATCCCTTTCCTGAAGTGTGAACAGCAGAAGCACTAGAAAGTAGCACCAACACACCATCACCCAAAATAACCTGTGAATTACCACACAAAGCATAAACAACATTAAAATCATGATGGACTACATGTAAAAGCAACTACGAGAACTCCCAACAGATTTATCCTTTGAAGTAATATGAAGCGACAAGCCAGCTGCATGGTCCCCGCAGCAGTTTGATTTATCATAGGTGCAAAAAAACAACAACAAACAAACGTGTGATGTTAGTAGCACTCTCTTACTGCTTCTTGCAGAGGGAGGATGGCTGCGTGTTGGGACAGCCCGAGGCTCAGTTCGTTCCACGTTTTCCACTGGCGGTAGGGTCTGTGTGACCTGCTTTGGTGTTTCTGCGGAGAGAATTTGTGCCAGGAGAGAAAGTTGTGTGGGGGGTTACTGAATCTGTGCTCTACAAACTTGAAATATAGTTTGACATTTACAACAAACAAGTCTTATTCAGCTATAACACCTCTGCCCCCCCCCCCAAAAAAAAAGGAAAAAAAAAGAAAATCAATAGCAAAGAAAAAAAAACCCACAAAAAAGTTGGGGAAGAGGGGTTACGCATGGACAATAAATGCCATCCACTTTCAACACCCCCTCCCAAATCTTGTATGTGCCATAGACACAAAGGCATATGAGAAGAAGCACTTACATACCATCGATTGAGAACCTGAAGGGCATGAAGTCAATACACATTAACAACCAGAAAGGCACTTACGCCACTGACTTTGTGCAGTAATAAAGCCCTTGTTGTTCTCAACAGGTACCGAGTAAACGCCCTTCTTGCTCTCACTCTCAGTAGACAATATGCTGTAAATACTAATCACTAGCTGGACATCTCAGTCACAGTACAGCAATTCATGACCAAGTTGAGTGTACTTGTTAAAGAGATATTTTGGCAAAAATTGATTTGTTGGAATGCGTACCCATCTGTTGTGATATGCAAGTGCTTTTATTATTGTTACTTTTATAACAATCCTACCTTCCACACAACATCACCAACACGAAGAAGGTGTGATGTTCTCTGTGCAATAAAAATTGGGGCAAAATATCTTCACATGTAAACAAGTATGCAAAGTTCCTAATTTAAAATGTAGAGGACAGAACAAATTGAAGATGAATTCAAAGAATCATCTTCTGAAAAAAACACACAAAATAATGAAACACACTGAAATTTATTTACAACACCATACTGGGAAACTGGTTTTAGGACTACTGCCCCAAAGGATAACTCCCCCAGAAGATGACTCTCCCGGAGGATAACTCCCCACGGATGACTCCCACCTAACAGCTCCCCTGGAGGAGTTTAGCAAATTGTCCTCGGGGGAGTACTCCTCTGGGGGGGGGGGGGTTGGTCTTCTGGGAGAGTTATCCTCCAGGGGAGTTGTCCTCCAGGGAGTTGTCCTCCAGGGGAGTTGTCCTCCGGGGGGAGTTGTCACATGGGAGTTGTCCCTAAGGGAGTTGTCTTCATACATGTGAAACTTACTCTGTCTACCAGCTCCTGTCCCTGGTCTGCTGGGTGGGGCGAGCCTGATGCCTTGGGGGGAGGGGCGGGGTCATCCCACGGCTGGCCGACCTGCCACCAGGTTCCGGGGTCCTTGGAATCTTGGGCCGGCTCCCAAAGGCCTTGCTGTACTCATTGTAGCTGTTTCAAAAATGAATATTATAGTCACAATTAATGAATAAAATTAATTAAACTTTAAAGGCGGTGTATCTCATTTGCAAACATCCCTGCAGACAAGGAAAAGATAACCCATGCCCTTAGGCTATTGATGAAGGGCATGTCTGTGAAATCTGGGGGTCAGTGATTGCCTAGAATTTGAAAAATGCGAAAGAAAAACAAAGGCCGTTTAGTGTACGTTCTATGGCAGGAATCTTTTTCTCACAAGAAAAAAATTCAAATCTGAGTCTAACGGTCACTATAATTCCACTAAAACTGAGTTTCTAGCTCCTATATTTTGCTAAAGGTTCCCAGATGGCATTTTCTTCTAAATGCCATTGTATTTACACAATGTTAATTTTTAGGCATGCAAAAGAGATTCACTGCCTTTAATGAAGAAATAGTCGGTTGTTCGGCAGAAGGGTCCTAGCATATGTTCCTGGCAGAATGGCCTTAATAGTAAATTTTCTACAAGTTGAAATAATTGCCTTATTTGATATATGCAAATAATAGACTGACAGAAGGATCTAAGAATATCACAGTACTTTGATTTCATGTGAAAAGAGCAAACCGTTTTAAAGTTAGAGGCAGTTAAAGGTTAAGGTCGTTCTGCAGGACAACCAACGAAATATGCATACATGATCAGAGTTACCAACATTGTAATTTCAAAATATTAAAGCCGAAGTTTAGTTTTGGGGATTTTTTGTTATTTGAAAGCTTTATGCCCCAAAGTCATAACCCTGCAATA
>JZLH01S0487074.1:13335-29489 GCA_001188425.1 Eucidaris tribuloides
ATAATTTTGACAACTTGTAAAATTTATAATTTATGCAATACAAGGAAAAGCATTGAAAAACATTATAAAACCATAAAACTTAGCATAAAAATACCATAAATCTACAAAATTGTCAAATTTTTGGCGTGCTGCACATGCAAAATTTTGTATTACAATTTGGCACGTAGAGTGTGACGATAAATGTTGACTTTTTTCCACTTTTGCCCGCCCCCATCTGAAAAATAGATCGATGTCCCTGTCGTAGATGTAGTAGTTGTAGAAGTAGTACATGTAGTAGTTGAAAAATAGATCGATGTCCCTGTCGTAGATGTAGTAGTTGTAGAAGTAGTACATGTAGTAGTAGTCGTAATAGTACTTAGTAGTAGTAGTAGTAGTAGTAGTAGTAGTAGTAGTAGTAATAGTAGTAGTAATAGTAGTAGTAGTAGTAATAGTAGAAGTAGTAGTAGTAGAAGTAGTAGTAGTACATTAATATCTTTTTTTCCACCACAAAACTTATTCGGTGTTAGTCCATAAATATAAACACATTAATTTGCTTTTTTATACTCATTTCTGTGATTTGATTTATGAAATTAAAGGTAAAGTTGTACTTCAATAATTCCTGAGTCGTTTATCACATTGGTTTTAATTTATAGATGTACTGATTGTTAATGATTTAATGTGAGAAGTTAATGTCATGCAAGATAGTGTATGTGAATGAATTTTGTCTTGTGTAATTTCTACATCATTGAAAGAAGAATGGTCTTTGTGGACGAATTCGTATGATCACACATGAAGTGGGTGACTGTAAATCGGTGCAATACATGTAATTAAACACTCAACAAACAAAAACATACGACTTACAACAATCTTAACCTCTTCCTTGATTACTGATTTAATTATCCATATAATTCATATTGTATTTTCCGATTTCTATTAATCTGCCAGTCAACAGTTAACCCCTTCCCTTTAAAAAGGAAAACAAAATGAATATCATTCTGCATATTGTGCAGAGGACGAGTCTGTAAACTTTCCTATTTCCTCCTTTACGGATTGGTAATCTTCTCCACCAAGATGGAGAAAGCCGCCATTGCTGTAAGCTTTTCCTACTGAAGTCCAATCACTAAATGTTTAAGTA
Organism: Eucidaris tribuloides; assembly: GCA_001188425.1. NCBI lineage: Eukaryota > Metazoa > Echinodermata > Echinoidea > Cidaroida > Cidaridae > Eucidaris > Eucidaris tribuloides. The sequence goes on from JZLH01S0487074.1 coordinate 14,450, forward strand.
ACCTCCCCACATTATCTTATTTTCAGTATGATACTGAGCAAATTGACGTCAATATCCTAGTAAGATACTTAAGTAAAGTACTTCAAGGCTAATAAATCGAGACCAAAAACTGTCTAGCCAAGTAAAGTACTTAATCGGAATTGAATACCGATTTGGCATAAGTATTTGTCTTAAGTAAAAACCTAATAAAAATACTCAAAAATTGACTTAAGCCCTATATTACTTGGGGGGGGCGGGTCAATTTTGAGCCCCCCCCCTCGACGATTTCGCGAACGCAGCCGCTGAAAATTTTTTTCACGCGCGTCAGCTCACCGACTTTTTACTTCAAATGTCTTGCGCATCTTTGAGACCATTTTTCGGCGAAAATGGACCATACTGTTACGACGCCGCGGGCGACTTTTATACATGCATGTCAACCCAAAACATTGCTCAAGAAACATGAAATTTCGTCGTACAAATCAATGGAAATGTGTTTTCAGCCAGAAGTCATAAATGTTGATTATTTTTGCTTTTAGCTGGTGTGAAATGATTATATTTTTATTGTCTGTTTTACAAATTGCAAAAGTGTCCTCAATCAATTTCCCATCAAAAAACAATAGAAAACAAAAGGTCGAAAAAACAAGAAATACATAAGAAAATTCACAAAACAATGATAACATAAGAATTAATTCAATTGGCAAATGTTTTTTGTAGGATATTGTAAAATGTCAAAATGAATTATTTTCACCAAAAATTAGCCATTCTACTAGCTGTATAATTGAAGTTATAAGGCGAAAATAAAATTTCATACACTTATTTGCATAATTACAATTACTTAAAAAATAGAAAAAATTATTTTTTGGCAAATTTCATCATATAACAGTCGTGTTAGTTTACATCCGGCTCTATGCGGCATGCAAATTTTCGCAGCGACCCGCAAGCGATCGGCGGCCGAGATCTCAGGGGGGGGTCAAATTGACGCCCCAGTAAACCTGGTCTGAAATAAGCCCAGTAAAATAGGTTAAGTACGGATTTGAAATACCGGCCCTGGATCCGCGTGAATTCCGGACAAACTGCAATGACAAAAGGGCTGGATGCCCTCGCTTTCATAAGGAAGAAGATGCGAGCTATGTTTCTCCATTGTCATCCGGGTTTTGTCGCGTATGGCAAGCTGAGAATGCCAGAATATCTGCAGGCGTTCCGATGACCGCCGCTGTTGAACAATTGGCAAATTTGTGAAATGCATTGCCTCCGAAAAATGGCCTAGAATCAAAACGCCTTTTACTAAAATCATGATTTGGTACATTTTATTGAAAAAAGAATGTCTAATCAACGGAAATAAAAATTACGACATTTTGGCGATAATGGTGAACGAAATTAGCGATCAATAACTCCGTAGCAATTCTTGTTGGCCAACGCTCTGTATACCCACCAGTCCAACCACATCACTACACAACATCCACAAAACACCATCACCACTACATGGCCAATACAACCACCATCACCGACTAACCGCAATCATTATCACATGAACACCACCATCATCACTATCACTACTACCACCATCATCATTACTATCACCACCACCACCACCACATCACCACTTCCATCACCACAACCACCAAAACTAGGAATACTACCACTTCCTTGAATACTGCATGATAATCATGACCATCTTCATCACCATAATCACCATCACCACCTCCACCACTACAATCACCTCTGTCATCACCATCATCAACAGTTGGCGACTCACTTGTACCCTTTCTGCTCTAGGAACTTTGCTACAGCTGGTTTGAGCTTGGCGACCCCTCCCTGGCTGTGGCGCCCCCTTCCCGTCACCACTTCGAGGTATCGCGGTGGCGAATGAGCCAAGGGGCTCTGCTTGGCTAGTCTGGCTTGTTGCTCCTTCTCTATCAGAACTTCCTGCAGTGCTTGCAAGGCTTCTTCCACGTGGAGGTTGTGGAGATCTAGTTTGTTTTCTCCTGTTTCCTTTTTCCTGAATTAACAAGAAACAAAACAAATAATAAAGTAGAACAGTATAGCTTATTATAAAAAATGCTATTGGGATTCCATCTTCAAGGTTCCAGATTCAACACTATTTAGTATACCTGTTGTATTCTCCAGTTTCTTTTTTTCCGAATTATCAACAACCAAACAAAAAAACTACAAACAGTTTAGCTTATTATAGAAAAGCTGCTATCAGGATTCTGTCATGAAGGTTCAAGATTCAACACTATTTAGTATGCCTGTTGTTATGATTTAGGGGTTGCAGGAGTATATAATGACTATCATCCATCCATGGTATAGGGTAAGCTACTATTATAAATTATCATATTCCACATACTAAGAATCATGCTGTAGGATTGGCCAAGAGTTGATCACGAAATAAAGCATAGTTTTCCCCATCAGATCACTCGAGAAGAAAAGTTTGTTACACTCGATAGATAGTCCGATTGTAATGCCATTTTATTTCACGTGTACTCAAAATATTGATAATTGACGTGTTAGGACTGTGTGTATTGAAGAGATCAGAGAAACACAACAGTACAAACACCATCGAGTCAGAGCATTAGGTGGTGCATATATTTCGCGACATGCATGTACGCTAACGCGCATGCGTCAAACGATCCCTGGTGGTGCACACCCATGACTTAGTCATATTCCATATTCGCGCCCCTATGTCTTTTTCAGTGTAACAGTATCCTATTTTTTCCTTTACTTTCTGATATGGAATATAAAGCAAATAATCACGCCATTCGCCAAGCCCTCTGTAAGCTAGACCAAAAGCAGACGGTTATCTCTCTCTATCTATAAGCGAATGGCGTAATGGTGCACAAAAGAATTCTAGGCTGTACTGTAGTGGGCAATGTTCTACAAGGCAAGTCTATACATGCCAATTACATTGATAAATTTCTAGACTGTATAATGCAATGGAAAAAATATTTTTTTCAACATGACTAAAAGATTGGTTTCCAGAAATGACAAGAAGTCAAATCACTTTCTCAACTCACCTTTGTTTCAAGATGGCCTCGGCAGCCCTCATGTTTGCCTCCTTTAACTTCACTGAATGCAATCGTCCCTAAAAAAAACACATACACAAACACACAGACAATACAGGTAAGAAAATGTAAATCACAAATTAACCCGTTGTCTTCACGACCTGGATATATCATGTGTTAACTTTATGAGAATTTTAGGTTTTTGGAGGTAATGGGCCCGGGGTGGCCACTGTCGTTACAAAGTGTACACTATGCACGTGTATGGACTTTCAAATTGGACCCAGACAAGTAATTATCCGTTGATCTCAGGAATACCATAAACAAGTATTACAATCTGAAAGGATACCTTTCGCAAGTAAGCCTGCTGTTAACAGTGTACCATTTTTTCCTGATTTTGGCAATTTTGATACCCTTTTCATTGTACGCATGAGGTCACCTGTCCGTGAAAAACACCCTTTTCACATGGTGCATGGTGTACACCTTGTAATGATAGTAGACCCCCCCCCCCCCCCCCCCCGGGGAAACAAGTTGACTTTGTGTGAGGACGACACACCAGCTAGTCCACATTTATATTCGATTTGATGTCACCAGCAAACTGGAGCACTGAAATCCAATGTCTGTTCTGGTGCCCCAAATTCCATCGTTGTCACATTTGGTTCCATCATTGTCACAGTTGTTAATAAAACTGATGCACAGTGATACTATCAACAAAAACAGGAATAGTACAAGTCAAATTTAAGTCACATAACATATCAGTTTGTGATTACTTGCTATTACTACTATTACAGCCACTGCGATCACAGCCACTATCCGATAAGCCGTTCTTAAGTTATGACTTTAACGAGCCCAAATTAGTGTTCGAAGCCTTTGCAATCTTTGACTTTTCGACTCTTAAATCGAATCAGTTCATTGTTGCTTTATAAGACACACTTGACCTATGTTTCATCGAAATCCGATCAACTATTCATTCAGTGATCGCAGTAACGATCCCAAATAAAACATGTAGTAGGTCCTTTGACCTTGACCTTTGACCTCCAACTTCAAAATCTTATCAGTTCACCTTGGCATTGTAGTACATACCTGACCCCAGTTTCATTAAAATCAAATCACCGGTTTTCAAATTGTTGTGGTAATAAGAACCAATAACGGACTGATGAACAGACAGGGAGACACACGGACAGACAGACAACCCAACACACGAAGCATCCAGCATCTTCGATGCGGAGGCATTAAAGAATAATAACATATTTGGGAGCACTTGAAAATGCTTCAAGAACCAAAGAGTTGAAACATACACTAACTATACCCTAGCTACAGTGGATCACCCAGCTGGAAGGATTTGTCTCTAAATTTATTTACATAAGGAGAATCAAGCATGAAAATACCAGTAATTTATTTCTCTTGAGCCCCGTTATAAATAAGTCTCACAGAAAGCTACATGGCAGATTTGTCTGCCACATAGAATATTGACAGTAGTTATTTAACTCTTAACGTGCCAGAGGATTTAAACCTCTATGGACTTTGTGTTTATTATTTGGTGTAGATCTGCCACTTCAGCACGCTAAGAGTTAAGAATGAGTCAACGTTTGACAACAGAATTTTCACAGCAGAGTCCTTGCATAGTTTACTTGATTCTAGAATGGTTTCAGCTTAACTTGAGGACTACCCCTAATCATGCTATTTACGTTTAAAATCTGCAAACAGTTACCTGATTGGAGTAATAGACAGCCAACTCTTTCTGGCCACTGTGGTAGGCTTTGGCAGCCTTCTGAAAACACTCGTTTCTCTGCCTGTAGTGAAGCGTTGCCTCAGCACGATAGTCATCGTAGTCCGGCTCCATAGTCGACTGGTAGTTTCCGTCGGTCAAATCCGCTTCATGGGTTATCTGAATATAACACAGGAGAAAACTTGAGTATCCCAAGATGGCGGCCCCCATGGTCAAAATATCAAATGAAGAGTGCACTGGATTTAGTCAAATATTTTCAATAAAAAACACTGTTTATACAAAAATCTGACAAAATAGGTCAACTTTAGATATTACTCCAGGTGATAAATGTATGAAACTGTATTTTTGATGATATTGTTCACCGATGTTTGTGGATTCTTGTTGAGGCATTCTGAACAGCATCAGAGTTACAGTACACTGACATTAAGGGTATATGACATCGCTAGTGAAGTATAGAGTTAGTGTGAACACATGAACATGAATTAAACTAATGTTCAACTGAAGAAATTCCAAAAATATCCAAACCAAACGGAAAAATGACTTTGCGGAGAAGTCCCAGCACTAGAGACTAAATAGATAGGGCTGGTTATGGTCACTACCACAAATACTTAGATATTGCTTTGTTAGCACCGTTGCAATGGTGGACCCATATTCAATGCAGGGCATCTCTTTTACAGCCCCCCTCCCCTCCGACGAACACACACAAACAAACATCACACTCTAGCCCTTAGGCTATTTATGAAGGATGTGTCTGTGAAATCTGAAGATCTGTAATTACCTAGAATTTAAAAAGGCACAAAACATAAGTACTATTTATTCTTGTGTATGTTTTAGGCAGACTGAATTAAGTCACTTTAGTAGCATTACTGCAGTATTGATCTCAGAATATTTATCTACATGTGACTAATGCATAAAATTTGTCAAATTCATGAATACATATGGTAAACTTTATATCTTGTAAATAAATTTGACAAACCCATGCCAGGCTACGGTCTGGAAGAAGATTAGAAATTTTGTTATCTACAATATCGGTACTTTAATACAGTTCAAAATGTTAAAAGACTGTAATTTCATCAATACCAATTTTCTAGCTCCTATACTTTGCTAAAGGTTCTTTATAAATGTTTTGTTTTTCTTCAATACACCAGTGTATTTACACAATGTTAAATTTTAGCACATAACAGAAATGCCCTGCCTTTTAATTGAGATAAACAAAACAATCAAAAAATGAATAGCAGCTGCATTGATTTTGCATGACAAAGAGACAAACACAATGGAATTCTTCAATTTTAAAACAAATAATTAGCAACCTCTCAAAAAGATTATTTATCAAATCAGGCAAAGGTTAAGTAAACACAGTGACAAAAATATTAAGGTGTAGTTTTGATTGAATCATCTTGATTTATTGTAAGACATGTTGAAACATGCTAATCAGTGCCCACGACAGAACTGACATGTGGATTTTTAAAGGGGAAGTCCACAATGACATCTAGTAGTAACGGTTTGGTGAAAATCCATTAAAGAGTAAGTATTAAAGGCAGGGGATCTCTTTTGCAAGCATAAAAATTAACATTGTGTAAATACAATGGCATTTAGAAGAAAATGCCATCTGGGAACCTTTAGCAAAATATAGGAGCTAGAAACTCAGTTTTAGTGCAATTATAGTGACCGTAAGACTCAGATTTGAATTTTTTTCTCGCGAGAAAAAAAATTCCTACCATAGAACATACACTAAACGGCTATTGTTTTTCTTTTGCTTTTTTCAAATTCTAGGCAATCACTGACCCCCAGATTTCACAGACATACCCTTCATCAATAGCCTAAGGGCATGGGTTATCATTTCCTGGTCTGCGGGGATGTTTGCAAATGAGATCCACTGCCTTTAAATTTGTGACATCACATGCTATCAGCTTTCCTATTTGTCATGTAATATAAATATTTTTTCTCATATAATTTAAAATGATTTTACCTGTGCATTCAATATATTATCAGAATAATTATTTTATACATTCTTCTATGAAAAAAAATAGTTCAATTATCATAAATCATTAAAAAAATAACAATTTATCAAATTTATGTTACATGACATATGGGGAGCTGCTCGCATGTGATGTCACAAATTCAAAGCTTTGAAACTTCATAACCCTATTATTCTTTGGTGGATTTTCACCAAACTTTCATTAATACATTCCTCTCATTTTTCTGGTTTTATTAAACCAACAAAACATCAAGGTGGATTTTCCCTTAACTGGCTACCTAGCCAACCATATAGAGACAAATACCTCCCCAACAATAACCTGCACACAACCTACCCCCCCCGGACCCCCCCCCCCCTCCCGGCAATTACCCACTTCATACAACTACTATCTGGACAACTTCCACTGGTATGAACTTCACGCAATGCAGAAAAATACAATGATAACCCTCACTCTAACTCTTGGCCTTTGGAATTATAATCACCAAAGTATAGCCTGTCTAAAAAAAAAAAATTGTGCAAGTAAAAGCACCCTCTTTGGCAGAAATTAGAAATACTGCTGTGACATGATGCTTACATCAATGTCAAGGGCACAGTCTTAGCTTTCAAATGCTGTTTGTTCTATTCAATTTGCTTTTTTAAATCTCAAGATATGTTTAGTTAACAACGAAAGGGTAAAGTCACAATTATGCCACTTTTACTGGGGAAGAGTGGCTGTACAACATGTAAACCAATGACAGCATCAAGGTCATTAAGTGTTCTTTCAACATTTTTTTTTACCTTTTGTGCCAATTTTACTGGGGAAGAGTGGCTGTACAACATGTAAACCAATGACAGCATCAAGGTCATCAAGTGTTCTTTCAACATTTTTTTTTACCTTTTGTGCCACTTTTTAGAAAATTGAATAGAATGTTATATATCTTCATACCTATACAGTACAGTTAATAAAAGAATATTAATTTGCAGGATTAGAAATGATTATGTAACAATAGCTCAGTATGCAGATGTATTGATTTTATTAACATGGACTTGATGCTATCACTGATTTACATGTACAGCCCACTCCTTAGTAAAAGTGGCACAATTGTGATTTTACTCTTTCATTGATGACCTGACATATTTAGAGATTAAAACAAACAAATTGAACAATAAACATCATTTGAAAGCTAAGACAGCTCCTGTGACATTGATGTAAGCATCATGTCACAATACAATTTTCTGATTGCCAAAGAGGGTGCTGTTCAACTGCACAACTTGTTTGAGATATGCTATACATGCATATTGCATCTTCAGTGCAAAAACATGATGTCGGTTGTCCGGCAGAAGGGCCCAAGCATATGTTCCCAGCAGAAGGACCTTAACACTTAAATCAAATATTGCCTTATTTGATATTTGCACTTAACAGACTAACAGAAGGATCTAAAAATATCACACTACTTTGATTTCATGTGAAAAGAGCCAAAGGTTTTCAAGTTAGAGACAATTTAGTGTTAAGGCCCTTCTGCCGGTAATAAATGCTAGGGCCCTTCCGCCGGACAACCAACGATGTATCATGCAGAGAACCAAGATCAACACTCCCTAATTCAACAAAATGTTCATATGATTCACATCTAGATATAACAGGACTACAGTAATGTCCGACTTTCTCTGGTGAAGAATATACCTTAGGTCGAACGGCAGGTGGTCGTGTCTCCTCGCTGGCTCTCCTCTTCTCCATCTCTGCTAGAGCCTCGGGACTGAAGACATTCTTGGGTGGACTGGAACCATCGCGATAGACGGCATTTACTTCCCACATCGTCTGGCTCAAGTCATAGCTGGAAAAGAATAATAATGACGTAATAGTAGCTTAGAAATACAGATCAACTCAAACCAAATATTGAATTGGTGAGTTCTTTGTTTCACTAAATATATCTAAAAATAGATATTGACAAAACTGTGTCACGCTTCAATTATATTGATCAGTTATTCAAACAGAGTTTGAGTTATACACACAAACACACACCAAAATACACACATCACATGTTTATGACAAAAATTACAAAAAGATGAATTTGTCTCAGAAGTCATCTCTCTATGGCAAACCTGCTGATAGTTGAACCTAAAATGATTCCCCAGGAGACAAATTGGGTGTTTAAAACCCTGTCTATAAACGCCACAGTTTTTGTTTACCCTGAAAGACCACTATGGCAGATTTTACTGCATACAAAAAATAAACAGAGAATGCACACACACACACAAATGTCAAATACACACAAAGTCACTCACACACACACACTTGTATTGACTGTCAATCAGGGAGATTGATTTTAAGACTGTAACTGGGGAGATTTCAGTTTATAGCTCTATTATTCTGTTTTTGAAAGATTTTGCTAAATTTACTGTTTAACCCAAAAATTAATTAATTTGAAAAAGTATAATTTCCACTACCTTTCACTTGTAAGAGATCTGCATACACAAGAACTTGGGAGATTTTTGATTCTCCACATATCCGTTTTTTAATAACACACACACACGTCCCCAAATATGAAACTGTGGATAAACCAGACCACCCTACCCTTACCTTGTACAGGCTATAGAGGGCGTATTTGCACCATTCTAGCTAGGTATGGGAAACTGCCGAGCTCTGCGGTTCCATGTCTCCCCCCAGTTATGCGGTGAAAAATCATATACACCTAACCATTTGCTAGTCAAAACAAGTGCACGTACACAAATACAAACATAGAGCACACAAACGTCCTTTACACATATTAAACTGGTTAAGTTTGTTTGTATTTCTGATTGTTCAATGTCTGTCACATGACATTTTCTATTTTGAGCACTGATCGCGAGGAGTGTAACGAGCGGTCGTTACAGGCTCATTACACAGGAGTGCATATCTCGGAAGTCCCAATTTACACGTAAAAAATATTGCTTACGTGCGGAATCCACAACCGTATATGTGTTCGCAGAGTGCTTGTTTTCTTCTGAACTGCGCATACTAAATTTGACCTAGTGTGGCACCGCACGCCGAACTTCCATTTACGCACGCGTGCACTCTAAGGTTATTGACATTTTCTACGCTCTGATCGGCATCGCGTCCCATCCATCATGCACATGCCAATAATTAGCAGACGAACGACACATGTGAAAAGGGCCAAAAGGCAATAATCAGTCAACGAAAACAAACTTTTCTCCTTTCATCAAGTTTCATGAAGTTGAATATAACAAACAATGACTGTGATGTCGGTCGTTGCATCAAATTACCAGCCCTCGTTTGTCTTGCAAAAGATCATTTTTCCCTCAACTTCTACAGGGTAAAAAAAAATCCTTTTCAAGACAACCTCGGGCTGGTAATTTGATGCAACGACCTCACCCAGTCATTATTTGTCTAGCAACCCCGAACGGAGCATCTTGATCAGCTGTATGAATGACATCTTACTTATTTGCCATGAAGATATCATCGAGAGCACTCTGATCAACATCGGGGAAGGCATCATACAGCTGGTCCCTCTTCAACTTTGTCGCTATGCTCCCCGCTTTGATGGGACTGGCATACAGCTCCATCTGTGGATAGAAAAAGTCAGCACAAGATTTGAGAGTTGTAGTTATTCAACTCTGCTTGGTTGAAAAAGTCGGAGAAAATTAGGAGCAGAATTCTCCAAAAATTAGGAGAAAAGTAAGATTCAATCCACCAAAGTAGGAGGAAAATAGGATATTTATAAGTAGTGCTTAGAGTAGTAACCCCGAAGAAAATGGAAACATGCAGAATACGCGGAATTCTAAGATTGGCAAGAAAGCGGAAATCTGCGGAAACAAACTTTCCTTCACAAATACGTGATGACGTTAATTACAGTGTTCTCAGCAACAACCTGTAAAAGCTACTCAGCTCCAAACACAGATATTAAATCTTTCGCAAAGTGTTTTTTTTTACAAAAGGAGTCCAAGCAGAAAAATAAAGATTTTTAGTGGAAAAAAATAGGAAAATTAGGATCTTCACAAAAAAATGGGAAAAGTCAGACAAGTTGAAGATCTGGAATTCGTACAAAATACAGGTGATTTCTACTTCATGATTTCCTTGTAACAGCAAAATGTGTTCAAGTATAAATGAATCTACCACAAGTTCAAAAACATATATATACATGTACCATGGCTTAACCCTAATCAGGCTGGGGCTTCCCCCTCTCCTTCCCCCCCCCACCCCCCCAAAAAAAAAAAAAATGCTTAATATGTCTGCAATGTACAATGCAGTCAACATGGCATTTCATTACTATTTCATTTTGAATCTCCCACATCATTAAAGACCAAAGTCACGTCTTGGCATGCAGTTCCAAAGTCACGCAACATTTCACACTTGCATGTCGGATCAAAAATTGCTCAAAAATGTGGTTTACTATGTTCACTGTTTTCAAATTGTTTTTAGGTTTCACAGAAGAGCATAGCATATGTCATTTACAACAACAAAAATATAAAATTTGACTTCTTAGAACATGGGAAACTAATGACCAAACATATGGAATTTACCTCTTAGAAATCAGAAAACTAGTACAGGTTACAAGGTCATTTCATCGACAGTCAATTAATCAGAGTACTGCCATCCGTAAGAGTGGAGTTGGCGGTTATGCTCCTCCATTGCTTTTGGTCTTGGACTCTTGTTCTAACCTCTTTATACATGTAATTAAGGCCAGTCCATTTCAAAATATCATCAAACCAAGTTGTTCCCTGTCTACCTCTTTCGTCACTTGTCCGGCAGAAGGGCTCTAGCATATGTTCCTGGCAGAAGGGCCTAAACAGCCTTAAGAATAAATATTCTCTATTTTGAGAAATATTGCCTTATTTGATATTTGCACTTAAAGATTGGGTTATTCATATGCACGTCAAAAAACATCTAAATGAATGAAATCAGCTGAAATCATATCCAATGTGAAGATTGATATAAATAAACACCTCTCATAGAGACATGGGGTAAAATATTGAGCTTTGGTGAAAATCTAGACGGTTAAACTTCATCCTTTTTCAAATGACTCAGAAGCAATTTCAAAAAATCCGCGACGTCAAACGAGCACGTGCCGTTCCAAAATTGTCCGATCGGCCATCAGCCAAAGGTCGTGCGGAGGTTAGCCGTTTAACCAATCAGTGCGCTCCGCTGGTCTTGCGACGATACACATAACCGCGATTCGCAGTTTGAGCAAAATTGAAACTCACGGAAAGAACAACATTCTGGTAACATGTCGTTATTAGTTTTTCTTATAAAACACAAATTCATGACGCATATGATGCTCAAACTTTCACACAGGCTAGCAACACGCTATTAGGTACTCAAACTCAATTGTATTGATAATGAACTTAATGATGCGGAAGTAATTGACTTGCAAAATCCCTGACAAAAATCTTAACAGACTAAGAAACTAGAGGCAATTTGGCTGCCGCGCAGCAACCCCGATGGGTTATGCCCTCCGCCCAACACCTGTCGCAATATAATCTTAACTTGAATGTATGGGCATTGTAACCTTACTGAACCGGTTCAACTCTGAAATTTGCATTTATGGCCCATACTTCATTCAAATTACATCAAAATACCGATAGTACTTTACAAGTTATCGTGGTAAAGATATTAGATTGGGTCCTCATGACCTTTGAACCTTTAACCCCAAAATATCAGTTTCATTGGTAAGCCCTTATAACACTATTACTTCACCCCAGTTACATCAATATCGCGATAAGCCATTCTGATGTTATCGTGGTAAAGACAGCGAAGTATGGAGCCTTGTGACATTCGACTTTGACCTTATAAACCCATGGGAAATCTGATTGTTTCATTGGTACCGCCGTTATAATACAATTACTTCACCCGTAATTACCATGAATATGCCAACTGGCCGTTCGCAAGTTATCGGCGGTATACAAGGGCCCAAATCAGAACATAATATTAGGCCCGGTGACCTTTGACCTTTGACGAGCTTTTTCAGGTCCAAAATCTAATCAGTTCATTGGTGGCTCATAAATACAACTTCACTACCAAGTTACATGTACATGAAAATCCAACTGTCAGGGCGGTCTCAGTTATCGCGTAACGAAGCGCCAAATCAGACATATTTTAGCCCGTTAACTTGACGCTTTGACCTTTCAGGTCCAAAAAATCTAATCACGTTTCATAGTGGCTCATCATAGCATACTTCACCCAAGTTTACATGAAAAATTAAAATAGATTTCAAGTTATCGCGGTAACGAGCATCCAGACATATTTTTAGAGCTTTGACCTTTGGGACTTTTCAGGCTCCAAAATCTAAATGCATTCCATTGTGCCTCATAATACATACTTCAACCCAAGTTACATGAAAATCCAACTGGCGTTCTCCAGTTATCTGGCGTAACGAGCCCAATACAGACATATTTTAGCCCGTTGACCTTTGCCTTTGACTTTCAAGGTCCAAAATCTAATATATATATATATATTATAATAGTGGCTCATCCATACATACTTCACCCAAGTTACATGGAAAATTTAACTGATGGCCGTTTTCAAGTTATGCGGTAACAGAGCAATCAAGAACTATTTTAGGAACCTTGACCTTTGGACCTTTCAGCTCGCAAAAATCTAATGCGTTCATTGGTGCCTCATAATACATAACTTCACCAATTCATGCAAAATCACCTGGCCGTTTCAAAGTTAGTCGCGGTACAGACGAGCCCAAAAATATAACAGGCATATTTTAGGCCGGCGGTGACCTTTGCACCTATTGACCTTTTCAGGTCCAAAATCTAATCAGTGGCATTGGGTGGTCATAATACATACTTTCACACCAAGTTTACATGAAATTCAACAACTGGCGGTATAACATATTAGATACGGAGCCCCAAATCAGCATATTTTTAGGCCCGGTGACCTTTGACCTTTGACCTTTCAGGCTCCCGAAATCTAATCAAGCTTCATTGGTGGCTCATAATACATGTACCTTCACCCAGTTAGCATGAGCAATTCGATAAGCCGCTCTCAAGCTAGTCTCTATACCGAGCTCGCAAATCAGCACATATTATAAGGGCCCGGTGACCTTTGACCTTTGAGCCTTTCAGCTTAGATTCATTGGTGGCTCATAGTAATCTTGGTCTAGTTACTTATGACGGTTCTCAAGTTATCCGCGGTAACGAGATCGACGCAGTACGGACGGACGCACGGACGCACGACAGGCACTGGCACGGAAAGAGACAACCGTCGAAAACATAATGCCTACTCCGGCCAACCTTCGTTGCGGAGGCAATAGAAAAAAGGATCTAAAATATCAGCATTACTTTGATATCACATGAATAAGAGCCAATGCTTTTCGTAGTTAGAGACAATAGTGTTAAGGCCACTTCAGTCCAGACAACCGAAGTTATCAACCTTCAAGTAACATTTTTGTTACTCCCTTCTCCCATATATATGACCTGCCATTCTCTCTGCTCTAGCTTTTATCAGTCTGCTTTCTCATATCCTGCCTCTGTTTTTACACCTCTTTTTCTCGGATTGTCTGTTGTTTCGAACCTCTTCCTCGGCTGCATGAATCTTGGCTAACGTCCGGGATATCGCCCCGCCCCGGGACGGCCTTGTCTCGTTTCGCTCCATTGGCCCGCGCTCGGCCAGACGCTCTCACCCCTCCCCCCACGAATGACTATCCTCCCCGCAGGGGCTCCTCCATTCCGTTTTGACGGGCCGGCACCCGCCCATCCTGGCCTGGATCAGCGAAGGCACCTTTACGATCAAACCGCTCACATGGTGACGCCCACCCAACTGGGTGAGCCTCGGAGCTGGACTTCTTGTAATTCTTTTTGTGAATGGGTCTTGGCCACAGATTTATTATCAGATTTTCTTCCTGCTGGAGCTTTCGGGCTAAGTTCTTAACTTCATTTAGGTTTATACACATTAAAGGCATGGTAAATCTCAAATTGCAGCCTACCTCCGACGAAGGAGAGCAAAAAATTACATCGTGCCTGATGAAAGGACATGTCTCGCGAAATCAGGTTATTTGCCTAGAATTTGAGAAAATTATATAGATAGCCATTTAGTGTTTCCTAAATTGGCTAATAATCATTTGTCTCTAGGAGAACAGTATCTTTAAATCAAAGTTCACTAAATTCAACACTAAATACTGAAGTTTCTAAGCCCCTTTACTTGGCTAAAGGTTCCTTAGATGGTATATTCCTTCCTATATACCGAATGTTATTCACGAAAATATGTTAATTTTTAGGCTTTGCAAAAGCAGACACCTCGTGCTACCATAGAAGAACAATCTCAAAATTTAACCACTATTTAACTGGGCTATTTCAGACCAGGTATTTACTAGGGGGGTCAATTTGAACCCCCCCCCCCCTTGCAGATCTTGGCTGCGATCACTGCTATTGCCC
>JZLH01S0487184.1:0-11098 GCA_001188425.1 Eucidaris tribuloides
ATGCACAGGTAAAATCATTTTCAAATTTCTGAGAAAATGGGAATTTTAGGGAATTTATATCACATGACATATGGGGAACTGCTCGCATGTGACGTCACAAATTTAAAACTTTGAAAGCTCATAACTCTGTTATTCTTTGGTGGATTTTCGCCAAACTTTCATTAATATGTTTCTCCCATTGTTCCGCTTTTATTAAAACCAACTTGATGTCAGGGTGAACCTTGCCTTTAAAGGCAGGGTGTGTCTTTTGCACATCAAAAAAATGAACATTGTGTAAATACACTGGCAATACAGATGCAAATATAATCTAAAAACAATGCCATGTTTAAATAAAAACAAAACCATTCAAATGAGTCCATGCTTATGTTTCAAAAACTATTTGACATATGAATCCAAATTTTCAATACCGTTTATTTTATGTATTTTACTTTAGCAGAACCAAACATGATTGTGCAAAACAAGAACACAATGTTTTATTGGCATAATTATTGTGTCATTATTCCTCTCCCCCCCCCCTCCCTTGGCCATTGAGACTAAAGATATTAAAATATTAGTATTTTTTTAAAGGACTCATTTACTTCTCAGATTTAATGAAAATTAATTGCTTTATCAGAACAAGCAATATCAAAATCTGCTAAAAATAAAGGAGAGCAGAACTTTTACATGATTTTGAATAAATTAATATAAATTTGCATAATTACTGTATAAATAAATTTCAAGTTTCTGAGTAGTTTATAAGCTTCCACCAAGCTGTATCAGATAAAAAAAATGAAATCAAAATCAGGAGAGGAATAAACAAGAAGTAGTATTTTTTCTTTATTTTGAATAAATATGCATACGGTATAAATAAAATAATTAATGAATATAAAAATTCTGTGTACATGTTAGGAAGCTCCTACCAAACCCTAATTTTGCATAAATGTTCATAAATTACCATAATTAATAAATTTTCAATTCCTGATTAACTGGAGACTAAACTGACTAGGAATCCTTATTGGGGTGTCCAACACATATGCGTACGCAGTGGGGGGGGGGGATTAGGGTTTTTTCACGATATCGCCCCCCTTTTTTCGTCAAAACGGGGGTGTTTGAAAATGTGAAATAACCCTGAAAATATGAAATAAATATTGATTTTTCTTGGATCTTGGAAAAAATTTTCATCACCCCCCCGCCCCCCCCACCCGCTGAGCGACTCTTCGGAGGCGACGTAACTTTTGGACCTTGGATTTGGAAAAAAAAATTTCGTCAACACCCCAACCCCCCCCCCCCCCCTCCCGAGCGACTTTTCGGCGGTTGCCGTGACCGGGAAAATGTTGAACCTAGGATTTGGCCGCTGATGAACACCCCCATTTGCAAAATCCTGCGTACGCCTATGGTCCAACATATATTCATGTTCAAAGGCAGCTTTCAAAACTTAAGAAACAAATGGTAGGAGCGGGGCGGGGGGGGGGGCAGCAGCACCCCATGTTATGCCACCGTAAGATATTCTCTGTCAATATTGGGCCACAAATGTATTGGTCGGGGAATTCACCATAGGTGATTCTCAATTTTGTGACAACAGAGGGTGCTGTTTAAATATGAATTCAGGGTTCCTAGTGAATCAGGATATGAGGGAAACCCTGGAATATGACTTCCCCATTTTCCAGCTAGGGAATTTGAGAAAAGTCCCTCAATTCAGGGGAAAATTAGGGACTTTTGTTTGTCCAGTGACTTCCTCAACTTGTGTCCATACCACGGACATGAGGCAAGAAAGAAATAGGTTAAAATGATGAACCTAAAAATCAGGGGGAAAAAAATCAGGGAAAAGATAGGGGATTTTGTTTCCCTGAAATACTGGTGATCCAGTAATTACAGTTATTAATGAACAACTTTTGGCCTTGCCTGCCTAGTTGTGTTTTCTTATTCAATTATTATTTTTGTTCAGGCAAATATTCTGGCAGTTATCAGATAGGTCATTTTTGTCATTCTGTGCTGGTGTCAAAGAGCAGCTATGACCAAGGCTCAACACTAGCACTTGCCCACTTGCCCGGGGCAAGTAAAATTTCATGTCGGGCAAGTAAAAACTCAAAATGTTAACATTTATTTGCCCAACTGGGCAAGTAATCTTTTTATCATGAAATGAGCAAAATATAAAAATGTTACCAAAAACAAACAAAATATGTCAAAAATTGTGTATTCAGTTAACATAAAATACTTGAAGTTCTTCATTATTTATTCATTGTATTCAATTTTAAGACTCTTTCGTAAATAACACCTTTTGCAACATCCAATCCTATGAAAAGGCCTCATTGGTTAAAAATAGTGAGAAATAATTTGTAATTCTTTTTTATTGAACTGTTTATTTTCGGGCAAATAAATTTTTCATTCGGGCAAGTAAAAATCTGAAAGTGATAATTTTACTTGTCCAAAGAGCAAGTTTGAAAACAAATTTAGTGTGGAGCCCTGCTAGAACACGGGGCCTACATGCAAGGAGTAGTAGACGGCACAGATTGTTCAGACCCTGATTTGCACACCCCGACCATCAAAGGTTTGTGCCTGCAAGCTACTTTGATTCAGGGACAGCACCAGGGTGAATTCTTAAGGAGGGAAAATACCTGGGGCAATTTTATGACAAGGAAAAAAAAAGAAGGGGGGGGGGTTGTCAAGTTTTTCTGGACACTTATTTATGTTTCTAATTGATAGGAATAGCCAAAAAAAAAGGTCATAATTTATTCGGAACACTGCATATATGGTGCAAATGGATGGTACCTTGGGATGTCTGGTGGAAAATATTAAGGAGGGGGGCAAAATTGTCAACAAGTACTCAAAACCCCCTCATTTACTTTCAAAAACCATTTGGGGTGCAGCTGCCTCACCCACCCACCTACCCATGATGGTGCTGCCCCTGGTCTACAACACAGATTGTTCAGACCCTGATTTCTGCACCATGACCGATACGGGGTTTGTGCCTGCGCAGCTATACTTTGATTGAGGAGTTAAAGAGAACACACAGTACTGGTTGATGATGGAAAATCTTTCATCAAAATTTCATATATCCATATTTTCCAGCTGAGAGTAAATTACATTTGCATTACAATGTGGGACTAATTCACTTCATATGCAATGAAAAGTTGAGGAATTGGCAGTTTGAGTACCCGACGGAGTAGGCTCCGTTGCTGCAGTGTGTATGGCAACAATTAACTTAGTCCCACATAAAGATTTCTGTGTTAGTATGTTAGTAGTTAGCTCTTTTGTCACCTAGTGGGATTTGGTGTACAAGATATGTCCAAAACGGAGGTGTTCTGTTGTTTTCAAACTACTCTCTCCTGTTTTACTATTACGTGACATTTTTAAGGAATACCATCTGTTCACAAGATAGGTTTGAAAGGCAGTTTGATATTAAAATGTTGTTGTTCTTCAAGTAATTAACCAGTACTGTGTATTATCTTTAATTTATGTTATTTGTTCTCTTTCTCAAATGTGCAGCAAGACCAAGCGACCAAGGACAAGGCGTTACAGAGTATGGCTGCCATGTCTTCAGCCCAGATTGTCTCGGCGACTGCCCTGCAGAACAAAGCAGCAGCCATGGGGCTGGCAGGGCTAGGGGTACCTGGTGCCGCCCCCCTAAGACCACCCTACCCCGGGACCCCTGTAAGTCACTCGTTTGTAAGTCCATACGTCCAACATTTGAGCCATACAGTGGCAAAGTGGGCCTCAATGTTCAAAATTTCAATTTTGAATGACAGTTGTCTGCAAAAATGTGTGAAGGGCCTGAAGGCCATATGCAGACACAAGGATTCATTTGAAGGAAAAAAAACCCTGTTCAAATGGCCATGCAGTCTTTCCTGATAATGTAAGATTCATGGTCCTGGTTGGAACTGTAGTAAAGTGATTCTACATGTATATATTCATTTTTTTTTAGCCAAAATGTTAGTTGTTAGCCCACTTTGCCATTTGAGGGCTCATGCAATCATCTGGAGTCTTTGGTTAGGGAGCGTAGCAACTAATAAGCATCGCATATACTCTTCCACATTGGGACTTTCCAAGTTCTGCGTCTATATTGTATTTTAACCCGTTGGGGACCAAGTACAAGTTAACTCGTGTTGGAGTCTATGGAAAATGCGTGTTATAGTGAAATCAAATCGTCTCAAATGGGTTAAAGCATATTATTTAAATGTTTGGTATCAGTTATGTGGCATCAATAATACATGCCGCTAATCCACGTCAGATGAGAGAGCACTCATTCCCCCAAAGCGAATGAAACACATGATGTGATGTTCTTCACCCCATTTTTGAAAGTGGGTGATTTCATTCCCCTGCCCCTCCCCCCTCCCCATTTCCCCACCTGTTAATGCCCATGGGCTTTTGCATAGTGATAGACATTGGATAATGAGTCATGGGTGAAAAATGTCATAGGCGAGGTCTTTCTTAGCTGCTGGTGGCAAATCAGGTTAGTGACCCCTCCCTTAGAGACCTGCGGGGTGGGTGGGGGGGGAGGGGGAGGGCAGGGGTATTCCCCCACCACGACCGTCCTTAACTGCATACAGAATTCAAAATATCAAGTTGTGTCTAAGGCCAGGAATGCAGCGACCGTAGATCAAGAACTGTACCACTACTACAGGCGCAGAGAAGCCAGGATGGCCTCAAGGGAGACCATGGGCATCCCCGCCCCCCACCCTGGCCCCCCTCCCTCCAGATCTATATGACTCAGTAATTGGACTGACCTTCTAATAGTAAACCTCCCTTACCTGGGAGAGACCAGTGAACGACTTCCATAATCCTTCCAGCACTCTAACTTTTTCAGACTTGGGGGATGGATGATGAAATCAAAGTCATTTTCTTCATTGTCATTAGTTCACAAGCCATATTTTTTTTTCCCTTCAAGGCCACCTTACCCGCAAAAGATAGGATAGTGCTTCATTCCCCGATGTGCCCCTTTACAGCAACCTTGAATCCAGAATCTTGTTTCATCGTGTTATGAAACAAAATCATGGGATTAATCCTTTTTAACAAAAAAAACTGGTGTCTCACAATTCTAGTGTTATATCACATACATGTATGTGAACTTTGAGCAAGTAGTGATAATATACATTAAACATACTGGGATTAAAAACCTTGACCGAGGTACGTGTCCTTTCCTCAATGTTCTGATTTATGTTTTAAAGATGCTATATAACACTGTGGAAGACCCGTTTGAAAAACTGTCGCACTTTGCTACCTGACATATCTGACAGTGTTTGAATGGACAAATAAACACAGTAGAACACAAAAGTTTGGACAGTTATGCTGTCACTAGTACAATATGTGCAGAAACAAATTGGCACATTAATTATTCTCAGCCGATAGGAAATTCTGCAACACAGGAGTCTATGGGGGAAAGCTAGAATGGTCTCTCAATGATTTTCACTTTTTTAAAGCAATTAATGATCGTTTTAAACTGTAATTTTTTCAGGGCTTCATTTTTAGACCGTATCAGGGACACTGGTAGAATGAGGAATCATGTAGCTCAGATTTTTTAAACTGGAAACATTGTTATACAATGCCTTTAACAGATTTATCTGGTTTTTAAAACCTCCCGTTTTGTATTCTGAGTGACAGTTACACCCCAAAAAGGCATCGAAGATCTTGCTTTTCCATCAAAAGACATCAGACATATGACACGTCTCATCACTATCTCAACAGTTCCATTTGATGACATTTATTTCAATGATTTCTGGTAATGTTAATCACATTTTGTTTCTAATTATTAAAAAGGTTTTATAGCCGTACTTGCTCTCAATATCTCTAGGTGTATGATTTAAAAATGGAGCCCTGAAAAAAATTGCACTTCAAAATGATCATAAAGTAATTTCACTAATTTAAAATCTATGAGTGACAGATTTTATCACACACATTTTCTCTAAAATATCTAGATTATTAGAGTAACCATCCAGTGGACAGAGTTGTTGATTTGAGTCGGTGACTTGAACTCGAGTCAGACTCAAGTCGCCAATTTTTCTGACTTGTGACTTGACTTGACTTGTGGGTAGATGACTTGTGACTTGACTTGACTTGAGACAGAATGACTTGTGACTTGACTTGAGAAAAATGACTTGGTTACAACACTGCATATACGTGTATGCATGATTTTGAGTGAGGTATTTTTTGTTTCTGTTGAATTTTGATCACATTTTTTAAAAACTCTTTATTCTTGGTCCATATGTACTCTCTAGATGTCCTTTCTTTTATTCAACGACCATGTGAATAAATGTTTTCTCATCTGCAGCAAAGACTGCGGAGTTTATTTTGGGGCACAATTTTTTATGTTGTTGACTTGCGACTTGAATTGACTTGCGACGAAATGACTTGCGACTTGACTTGACTTGTGAAAAAATGACTTGCGACTTGACTTGACTTGTGGGCAGATGACTTGTGACTTGACTTGAGAAAAAATGACTTGGTTACAACACTGCCAGTTGATGTGAATATGCATGTATATTTTGTCAATGTCAATTTTGAAATTGAAAAAGTTTTGTGTAGTCTTGGCTGTTTCACTATATCTTTAAGCAAACTCATCCAGTATTTTCATATCTGATTTGATGTTTTTATTTATTTTAATCTGTTACAGCAATTGTGGCAACCAGGTTTAACGCAGGCAGGACCGTCACAAGAGTAAGTATAATCTTTAATTTAAAAAAAAAATAATAAATGTCCTGCAATACGGGGTGACCTTGAAGGCTGAGAAGTTTTTAACAAAAGTGTGTTCAACAAACAATAATATAAATCACCTAATATCAATTACTTGGATGAATCAGAACTTACATCAAAAGTGTATTCACTGCACGCTTTTTATCCTTATAGTTTTCTGTGTTTATATAGCGCGGCCCTAAAAGAATGCTACAGATGCGATCGTTAATTTCTTCAAAATCATTCACAAAATGTCATTGGTGATTAGTTCATGGGTTAGAACATTCTTTTTCCAACAAAATGATACCATGATCATTATTTTGATTAAGGTGTTTGGATCTGAGGGCTATTTTTCTGAGGCAATGTTGTTTCCCAAATTTACTAATTTTTACACTCCAGTGATCATCAGAATATCGAAATATTCTCGCGT
Organism: Eucidaris tribuloides; assembly: GCA_001188425.1. NCBI lineage: Eukaryota > Metazoa > Echinodermata > Echinoidea > Cidaroida > Cidaridae > Eucidaris > Eucidaris tribuloides. Next base: position 7,076 of record JZLH01S0487184.1, read on the forward strand.
CTCAGCATGCCATGCCAGACAAACCGCGATGACAATGGAGATGTAGCTCGCATCATCTTCCTTATGAAAGCGAGGGCATTCCAGCCCTTTGTCATCCCGGTTTGTCCAGTATGGCAAGCTGAGACGCCAGAATATCTCAGCGTTCCGATGACCGCCGCTGTTGAAAAATTGGCAAATTTGGGAAATTGCATTGCCTCCGAAAAATGGCCCTAGAATCGAAACGCCTCGCTCAGAATCAATGATCTTGGTATCATTTTATTGGCAAAAGAATGTTCTAACCAACGAAATAAAAATTAATGACATTTTGCCGATAATGGTGAAGAAATTAGCAATCATACTCGTAGCATTCTTTCTGGGCCACCCTGTATATTCCTAATTCATTACATCATGGGCATTTTAACTGGCTGAAAAAAAAAAAACACACACAAGAAATTAATGGTCTAAAACCCGAATGTTTAGTCAAATTACCCGGGGGGGGGGGGGGGGGAGGGGGAAGAGTGTCCAAGAGTGTAATAAATACTATAGTATCTTATATATGCATTTCCTTAGTTCAGGAACAGCTGTAAAACCTGGGTTACTAGTATTGCATCATCTTTTGCTGTGCTCTAAAGCCTCCCAGATATGGCACATGTCACATACTCAAAACGTAAAGTTAAGCATGACTTTACGAACAACTTAATATGAACGTGCCCAAGTAAAATGCCAAAGAATTTGTTCAGAAAGTATGATTAACATCAATAAGATTTTGCCCAAAAATAAAGTTTGTATTGAAATGCTTGTTAAATGGTTGTTACGAGTAAGAATATCAATCTATGTTTGCATATTTCAACATTAGCAGATGTTACTTCAACAGTTTGAGAATCACGATTGGCTTGCTATATTTCAAGTCATTTGTAAACTCATGAGTAACTTATGAACAGCTTTATGAAACACATCCCAGGTCTTTACCACAAATCAGCACTTGATCTCCTTATTTGGTACATGTAATCATTATAATTCTAAATTGAAAAAAGGATGAAGCTTGTTGTTAATTTCTGACAGAAACAGACCTGCCAACTTTAAGTAGGACAGTCCCATTTTTTTTTCAAAGAAAAATCAATATTACCCCATATTTCAGATTGTGTTCCTATTTTTGTGAGTATTTCTGTAGTAATACATAGGATATTTAGGAATGTCCTGATTGTTCTTATTTCTCACCCCATTTTGTCCCCATTTCTTAGGTATCAGGGTCTTGGCAGGTAGGCATTATTCATACATTCCTCATCATTAGCTCACCTAAGCCAAAATCCAAAGGTTCTGGTGAGATACCTCGATTTATCTTCTGATGAATGTTTCAACCTCTTCTACATGTACAAACCACTGAATGGATTTTGACCAAACTTGGTAGAAATCATCTGCATGGGCAAGTTATCCTAAAGTTCAAATGAAGGAAGGGCATGGACTTACAATTTTACCACTGTGATTCAGGAAATGGACCCAAAATTATTCCCCTCTTTCTGAATGTTTGATGGCCTGTCTTCATGGTTTCTGTTTTAGTACCCACAATTTTAACAATTTACAGTTGGAACCAACCCACTTGTACAACACCAAAATATCACGAAAGAATGGACAAATAATAAATAAATCAATCAATACATAAATCAATGAATAAATACAAATTCTTTCACTCATGGTTATAATGGGTAAAAAACTAATAAAATATCCAAGGGCCTGTTTCATAAAGCTGTTTGTAAGTTACACATAACTTTATGAATGACTTGAATATGGCAAGCCAAATGTTATTCTCAAATGATTGAAATCACCTCAGCTAATGTTGAAATAGGCAAACAGAGATTAACATTCATACCCTTAACATCAATTTAACAAATATTCCATTGCAAACTTTATCTTTGGGCAAAATCTTATAAACATCAATTATTCTTTCTTAAAATGAGATGAACAAATTTGGCATTTTAATTGGCACTCCATATTCAAGTTGTTCGTAAAGTCATGCGTAACTTTACAAACAGCTTTATGAAACGAGTCCCAGGAATTTGAAAAACAGAGTGTTTTGATTATTGTTGAAGATTAATATTTTTTTTTCCTAAACAGCATCAAACCTTTCACATCAGCTGGTCAACCATACCCACCAATCGCCACCACCGTCAGTGAATATGCATCAGGGGTCACACCGCAAAGCGTTCCACCCGCGTGGGAAGGCAGGTCGATCGGAACGCGCAAATTAAGACTCGTCGAATTCCAGGCGTTCCTCGAACATCAACGAGACCCGGAAAATGTAAGTACAACCGTGATGAAATTAATTAAAAGTTGCAAAAATACTCATAAAATATGAAACAGATTAAATGATGGTTTCTGCTACAGGTGCCAAATAATAGCATACATCACTATGACTCATTGAATTGATGTATTCTCAACGCTTCTCCTTCAGTTAGCCAAGCAAATTTCTGTGTAAAATTGATTGTAATAGTTTGTAGACATGTGCAATACTTTAAGACATGTTTGCTCTCTATTTCTAGTATTAAGAAATCTTCAAATTCTATTAAAGAAATTTGTGACACAAATTGATTTTCATGTTAGAAATTTTCTTTCTGTCTTCCTCCTCTTCTGCTGCTTTGAGCTTTTCCTCCTCCTTCCTCTCCTCAAAGTCTCCTTGCCCTCTCCTTCCACTTCTTCTCCTCCTCCCCATTTCCTCATGTCCTCTTTATTTTACTACTTCTCCTCCTTGTACTCTTTCTACTTTTCCTCCAACTCCTCATGCTCCTGCTCCTCCTCTTTCTCCTCATTCTCATCCTCCGTCTCCTCTTGTTCCTCCTCCTTTTCATTATCTTCCTGGTCATCTTCTTTCTCCCCCTCCTCCTTTTCCTCCTCCTCCTCCTCCTCTCGTTACTTATTCACCACTTCTATTTTACCTCCTCTTTCTCTTTCTTTCCTCATTTCTTCGGTTTTACTATGTGATATTAACAACCTCATAATTTTCATAATATTTTCTGTCATCGACAGTATAATAAACATCTCTTCGTTCACCTTGGTTCAAATGTCAGCTACTCAGATCCTCTGTTAGAGGTAAGTACATCCCAATTTTGAGGGGTGGACGGGTGGGGACTGAGTCCTTTACTAAAGGAAGTTAGGAAATTTAGGAAAGCATGTAGGATACAAATTTTACTTCCCTATTCCCCTGTGCCCAAAACAGTGTTCACAATGACCCATTATATTTTTCTTGAGTAACTGAATCAGTTGGACTCCCCATCTCCACCAGAACTTTACATGCCAACATAATTGCCAAATGTTACTAATTTTTAGTAATGATTACTAATTTCTGTCTGTGTGTTCTGAACTGAAGATCAATAGAAAATACTATGTACTTCTATGTGTGTTAGTAATTACCAAGAGGGCTGTTAGTAATTTCTATGGCGACATGTTTACAGCTATGTGCCAACCAACTTAGTAACTCCCTTGACTTTGTTTTCTAGTTCAGCCTGTTTCCTCAGAGGTTCAGCAATAATAAACCTGACTTATTTCAAAGTCTCCTTTCATGTGTACTGCAAGCCCCAAATTAACAAATGTAAACAGAAAATCTGATGTTGCATGAATATTGTTATAAAGTATATTTTTCTACAAAATAAGTCCCTTCGTTGAACTTGGAAAATTCACATACTAATAACATTTACATTATTTATTTTACTTGTTTTGTACAGGCAGTAGACGTACGGCAAATTTACGACAAATTCCCGGAGAAGAAGGGAGGTCTCAAAGAGCTGTACGAGAAAGGTCCTACAGAAGCCTTCTTCCTTGTCAAATTCTGGGTGAGTATTAAGCATGTAGTTCCCTTAATGATTATGTTCATGAATTGCACACCCCGAAATAAGCTTATCGAGCAATAAACTAAAACTCATTCATAATGTACAGATTTACATAAATCGTCACCTCTCACAGAAGCATTGGAGATAAAAAGTCAGGTTTCATGAAAATAAGAGCTGATGAAATTCAAATAGAATGCACTGTTGTAACAACACTCACTGAATT